>MJUU01056999.1:0-13804 GCA_002080025.1 Modiolus philippinarum | reverse complement strand
ATTGTATGAATATTTGAACGATATTGTAGCACAGTAAATGAGAAGCAATAATAGAGGTGAGACATTGTAATTGAATATCAAATACAAGATAACGTAAGTATTTAGTTACAAAATAAGTTAGGGTACTGTCTGGTTTAATAAATATGCTATTGGAAACCCTATAACAAGAACAGATATATGAGGTGTTTCTGAGAAAGAAATCTCAAATATAACCAACAACAAATAAAAAAGAAGAGGATAATAATATCAAAAAAAAAAATAATAATAATAATTTGCAACAAGAGGAAAGCTGTCAATGTGACAGCAAACCAGGTTTTCTTTCACACGGACAGTATATCATACACATGGGTTGACCCTGAATATTTGAAATGTACAAGTTTATAATTTTTATTAATTTTCAATGTTAAACCTTCCACCAGAGTAGCTTTTCCTGAAAGTTCAGCAACTTGGATTTTAATCAAAATGGAAAATTAAAGTACTGTGCACGCCTCCGATACAGGTACAAATGATCTGCAAAATAAAAACTTCCTATCTTTTAAGCTGTAGGATATTTGTTACGGACAAAGGTGGTACCCTATTGTTAAAAATTTGACGTAAAAATGACTAAGTTCAACAACTGATATTTTTTACAAAAATTATCAAAAATCAAATTCAAAGTACCATGCACACCTTTGATATATGTACAATTGATCTGCAAAATAAAAACTTCCTGTCTCAAATACTGTAGGAGATTTGCTCCGGACAAATGATGTACCCATTTGGCAGCCGCCCGCGGCCCACCGCCCGCCCGCCATTTTCAGCATTTTAATAGCCGGATTTTTCCGATGGAAAACCCGGTTAAAATTTCCAAAAGAGTGACGAGCTTAGCCAATAGTCAACTTCCCTTTTTCTTTGTAGCAACATTCCAAAAAGCACTAGCATATGGAATATACAGAAGCTTTACGGTCGACATCACGATCTTGTGGATCGCTATGGGATATCTGTTTCCTAGATGACACCAGATCTTTCCCTCTACAACTGAAGTTTGTTTTTCCGCTATCGAATTTGACTTTACTATACCGGAGCTGACATGTTCAACACGGCGGGTGTCTAGAAAGAAGTACGAGATGCTTACTCTAGCGGTACACCTGATCTCATCCATGGTTTTTATTGGGTCCTTGTTGTTCATCTGTATGTGTGTCTGCAGTGGACCACTAATATCAGAAAAAATTAAATAAAAGTAAATCAGGAGACAATATGGTAGTGCCGTTTCTAACGCACTGAAAAGAAAGAAACATATAATATCGCAGAAAAGTACTAAGTTTTTAATTCCTAAAATGGCCTTATTTTTTTTCTTTAAGATAGGATGTGAAAGAGTTTTTGGACTACATCCTATTAATCTGAACTGTCATTGCATGATACAAATATAACTCTAGTCTATATCGAAGTAATAAATGATATTCAACAACTAATTCAATTCTAAGGAAGAAATATATATGTGAACTTGATATTATTACTTCATTTGTCAACTATGTTGGTGTCAGTTTTATTCCCAAGAGAGACCTTGTCAAGTCACAAAGTAATTCAAGCGAACATTGTACATGGTTTTCAAATAGAAAATTAACGTAAATAACGAATTTAAGACGTAAATAGAATGAGATGAGTTTATAAATGGATTCTGTCTATCGCAACGTCAACAAGTATATGCCGTCTACATCGCGTGCCTTCAATTCAGTATATTGAGGTTATATATGGTCAGGTGCTTTATTATTTCTAGATATACCACCCATCCGGTTCAGTATAGAATAGTACTATGCATTAGTATTTCCCACCTGGTTGTCCATTCATTTGCATATTTCAATATCTAATGTAGCAAAACCACAGTCACTGAAAACCTACTAGCCAGCGTTACATTTTACAGTCAATGTGTTCGACAAACAGTAGGCTTTATCATTTCCTGCAATGTTTTTTTTTCTAGAATATGTCAATACCTTCCTTGGTGGTTCACACTACTAGTGCTTCAGTTTTGTGTCGTTGCTGTTCATTTTTTTTATTTTCCTTGTCTTTGTCATGCTGTCTCAATACGTGTTGGATATGAATTGCTGTGATTTTGGATTTTCGGTTGCGGGAATTCCCCCTTTCCTCAATTTTCCTCCGGTATTTGCTTGCAGATGTATGGTATCTAAAGCATCCCGAACTCGTGTGTGTATGTTTTCCTTTTCAATGTTAGCTTAAAATTCGTTTAGTAATTTCTATTGTCTGGGCTCTTACGCTTTGGGGTTCTTTACATAAAGTTTGCTTCTATGGCAAAACTTTGATATTTCGAAATCGTATCTTTTACAATTAATCTGTATAATGCGGTAGTTGTTTTTGTATCTTATTAGAAAAAAATAATTTCTTTGTTAAACTTTGCATTCTTTTTCTGGATGAAATTGTTGCTTATTCAAGTTAAAGTAGGTAAAGCTTTATACAATGTCGTAAACCGTACAACTAACAGTAGTATATTGGTTTTCAATTGCATCAAAATATTTATACAGCGTGGTGCTAAATATGGCAACGGTTTTTATCATTTCCATGCAATACCATTGTGAGGTTTTTAGAACTTAATCAATTAAACTGAATATTTTCGGGACCATTGGGAAATATTATACTAAACAACATATTCAATTGGAGATAACTTATCGATAGAGTGTTATTCTAGAACTTTAAGCAGTATTTCCAAAACGTATGGGACATCATCTTTCATTCTAATTTTAAAATATATCAGATTTGACAGAATCCATTTGAAATGTATATTATGTATCCAGTAATTCATTTCGTTCTTTATAAATGTTAAGTTGTTTAAGCGTTTGATAAACATCACAATGAGAAATAAAAGAATTTTTTTTCAACTATTTAAAGTTCTTTATTATTTTGTTAATGATTTATATGTAATGACCGTTTTAAGTACATTTACATGAGACAAATTTTCATTAATACAATGTATATCAAACTAAACAATCGTGAAACTTGAACCTTGAGCTGTTCTTTATGCCGATGTATTTTTTTTCTATCTGCAGAGAAGATACAGCCACAGCTGGATATAGTTTAGGGTGGGACAGATTGATTTTCTTTGAACCTGTATATTGTTGCAACGTTTGTGTACGTAAAGAGGTACTAGTATATAAATTTCTAGCTACTTTAAATACATGTAGTTCCAATTTAAAATAGGTGCTTGTGTACATATACTAATCAACGAAAGAAACGATACACAGATTTCATCAAAAATGATATTTTAATCGTGTTAAAAATAAATTCTTTCGTACGTAAGAAGTAACATTATGCCCAAAATGTCTTTACTACTCCTAGACCAGATGTGGTCAAAGTCAAGGCCATTATCTGTAAATCCTGTTTGAAAACGTAAATAATGAGTATGTCCAAATCTTGCATCTACGAAATTTTCACTTTTTTGGACCTTTCGACTGATTTAAAAGCTTGTTGCTTTGGCAACCACGTATTCTTCGGACCCAATTTTCTTTTTTCAATGTACGCAAGTGTAAAAGACGTTTTGGCAGTCTTTACGTTTCGACTTCTCACGGGATCTGCTGCTGCACCATTTATAATTTGTTTAACACGTTTGCCTTACACATACTAATCAACAAAAGAAACGACATATTTCATTAAAAAAAATGATATTCTAATCGTGTATAAATTTGTACCTAAGAAGTAACATTATATCCCCAAAAATGTCTTTTACAACTCCCGGACCAGAGATTTTACTTGTATATAAAATGAATTCTTTAGTATGTAAGAAGGAACATTATGCCCAAAAATGTCTTTAGCAAATCCTGGACCAGATACGGTCAAGGTCAAGTCATTAGCTGTGAATTTATGTTTGAAGACGTTACTAGTGAGTATGTTCACATCTTTCATCTACCTAATTGTCACTTTTTAGACTGACTTAAAAGCCTGTTGCTATTACAACCACGTATTCATTGGACGCAATTTTCCGTTTTTAATGTACGGTCACGAAAGTGTAAAAGACGTTTTTGCAGTCTTTTTGTTTCGAAGTCTCACGGGACGGGACCAGTTGCTGTTGCGCCATTTATAATTTGTGTAGCATGTTTGCCGTAGATGAATCAGAAGCCTTTAGTTAGAAAATCTTTTCACGAAGCAATGATTTATGAAGGCAGCCTCGACGCTCTGAACGTGACAGTCCTTGTTCATGTTATTTTTTAATTGAGCGGGCATCTTAAGGAGCATGTACTTATTCTCTAGAGTATTTCTCATATGGGTACACTGTCATACTTTAAAATCCTGGCATTATATTTTTGTACTTTCCTATATGTCATTCTGACCACCTATTCATACCGCCCACATCTAACAATTTTATTATGCCTAGTTTTCTTGCTATAGACTCAATAATTGCTCTCATATAATGTGTTGTGTTTGTTTCCGATTAGCTTTTTTGTCTGGCAACGGATTACAGCGATTCTAAGAACACTTTGCCATTTGATTTAACGTTGTTGTTAAGGGAGTACGAGTCTCAAAAATTTTGTATCTGACCTTTTGTCTTGAAGAGCACATCTAATGGAACAACTTGAGCAAAAAATTTTGAAAATCCATGTAGGAATTATTGAGATATAAGACGTCAAAATTTTGGCGGGAAACAGATCTCTCTAGAGTTTTCTTTCAATTTGCCCAAGATGTTTATAGGCCTTTAAATCTATGAAATTATAATTGGAAGTTGATTAGATTTTATACACAGTCTATTTTATGCATTTTTAAGTGACTTATGACCAAGAAAATGTGATCCATGTGCAAAAAAATTTAGCACTGTTTGAATGGATAAAACCCGAGGATATAGAATGCTTCTGAAATCTGAGGCTCGTACTCCCTTAAACCTGTATCCATGCTTTGTAAGAGTTATGGATGTAGAGATACTCGATATTTAACACCGAGTTCCGCTCAAACCGGTGATAGGGCCCTCTAGAACCTACTATGAGGTATGAACAAATTTCATTGTTGAAGTTCCCATTATGAATGCAAAACGAAAGACAATGATAAAACCGTTGTTCCATTGCTTGGGGTTACTATGCATTTGTAAAGACTTTGTCTCATGTGCATTTACTCGATGTCTTTCTATTGTGTATACATGTATAATGTTTGAGCCATTGCTTCGCTTATTCGTAGGGTAATGCGAAATTTCTTTGGCATTTAGCAGATAAAATGTTAAGTGAAAGTTCTAAGGTTAACAGGGAAGTCATTTCCTATCTAAACTGATTTTTTTTTCAATTTATAATACCCTACAATGTCCTTGAGACAATTGAGACAAATTTGAAATCTATTAAAAACTCCTATGTCGATTCGCACAGTACCATAAACAGTATCTAATTCAAGAAAATGTCAATTTAATCAAACAAACCATAAAACTCCCATCGTTCTGAATACTTAATATAGTTCAACTTCATTCTCTGTTATCACATTTTCTTCATGCATATATATAGCCATTGATGTTATTAATGGGAGTGATCTGAAGGCGGTTTATAGCTGGAAAATTAATCATAAGGATACTTCTAAATTCGACTCTACGTACAAGATCGAAATTTATTAAGAAATAAATTTAAAGCGCACGCAAGCTTTCGTGGTGTTAGAAATAGTCATTTACTCAAGATATCATTTCTTTAAGTTAGTAGACCTGGGTTAGGAGGAGATAACTCCTTTTATACATTTTTGTTGTTGTGATTGGTATGAGTAAAACATATTAGATTTATAATATTTATCATACATAGAAATAAAATATCCATCTTATCATGAAACTACACTCTTTTACTAAAACACTTCATAATATCTGTATTAAAATATTGAGGTTCCGAATGGTATCTTAAAAGTATTAAAATAAATCAAAGTCAGATGTTTGGCAAGGGAGGTAATTCTTTAAACGTGACGTTCAGCATTGAAAAATTTTATTACTTTTTATGCAGTTTTCCCAACATTTTGAAAAAATGGTAAGGTGAATTTTTATAAAATTTTGACATAAATCATGTGAAAGAATTTTAGGGTTTTTCGTTTAGAAGACATTGAATGAAGCAATGTTTTCAGCATTTACTGCAAATCAACACTTAATGCGTGCTGATGATATTTATCATCTGATATTAAGGTCCGCAAGTTTCTAAGAAGCAATTTAGCAATTTAGGGCTTCTTTATGCCGATTCTTATTTATATATATTACAGTAGTATATGCCACATGGTATTTCTGAACAGAATTTTAGACTCCTAAGATATGGGATTTCTTTGAACTTTACATCAAAATTCTAACGGTGATACTTTTCAAATTGATTTCTTGAAGTGTGCTAGCACACAATTGTTTCATACTGCAAATTTAAAGAAAATTGAATTTGTGGAAAATTTCGGGGTTACCCAGGGTCAATATATATCCAATCACAAAAATATTATTTGAGGTAATGATGAACATTTTTGTTCATTTTTGTGGTCATCGTCCCTCTTTGTTAGCTCTACGTAAATATTTATTGACTTTGTTCAGTATGATGTTGAGTTTTTGAATAAGTAATGACTAAAGGAGTTCGAAAATCCGTCACAATCGAATAATAATGATAATAAAAACAACATACATTTGTCATTTCAATTAAATGAACGGTTATATGCTGTCATTTCGGTATAACCGTCGTTGGAAGTCATTTTTCTTCTAGGTTCCTAAAAGTAGTATGCATATTTGTAACGAATAATTATCTATTTCGTGTGCTAAATAAATTAAAAACAATTATCACCATAAACATGAAAACTATAAAGGAAATCGAGAGGCTGTCACTATCTTTGTTTTTCTAATATTTTACAGAATTAACCTTCCGTAGCGATACCAAAATAAAAATACCCGATTATCTCACCTTTGAATTGAGCTTGACATATCTCAAAAACAAATAAACAATCAAAGGATATGGAGTACATGCTCATGAAACAAAAGTCTACAAATACATGACAGAATCAAGCAAAGGAACAATAGCTGTTCTTCATTTTGAAGTCTATTTATTCAAATTTTAAAATCAATTCATTTTATTGTTTTTTGATCTTATTGTCTTAGGTGTTCTTTCCATTCCCCAATTCAAGAATACAAAATAAAGGCATATTTGATCCATTAGTATACTCTACATTGTGTGATTTGTCTCTAGGGTAAGTATCATATTTTTAAGCAAAATAAGGTATGAGATAAGGTATGACCCACGTTAAGTGAGTTCAATACCACACATACTTTTTTCTGAATTTTTCTAATATCTAGCTGTAATCACTAGTTTATTTACCAAGTTATGAAAATCCGGAGTAATTGTTCATCGCTGCATATAATAATGTTTATTTCGAAAATGCATATACACACATGTGTACACTTGAGACATGACGATTCCCATAGTTGCCTAGTTACAAGTGTATGTTTCGTTTCCATTTTAATTGCTGACGTTATTTGTCCCGACTTTTACTCATCCGAGTGAAAAATGAATTATCAACAAATGTGTCTCGACAATAAGTAAAAACCTTTTTTTTAAAAACATATACGAATTTTATGCCTAGCATAAAGCACATCGAATATTAATTGTAATTTCTATATTCTTAGCAAGAGATAGTAGAAATCCCACGCTATCTTTTCATATGGACACAAAGAAGTAACATTACTTGAAATTATTCTCAATTCAAATAAAAGTGATAAAGGTTGTTCACCCATTACGTTTGTTGAGAATACATGCTGCCTAACCATAGATATATATCCAAATCAAATTAGTGACTATTAAGACCAAAGACTCTGTTTTTTCTTTAATCGCTGACTAGAACAAAGTTAAATTCCATTTGTATCCATTAACAGAACAGATCGAACTTATCACAAAATTCCAAGTACGTTATTATGTAAAATTATTGCTTTTGGAAAACAGAAGAATACCATTTTCAAACGGAGACATAGTTAAATAGCACAGTAATCAACATGTGAATTGTAGCTTTGATACCCAAGTTGACTGATGCTTTTTCCTTTTGACTTGTCATAAACGGTATTGCTAATGTATCTATATCTGAACATTATGTTGAAACTCATTTAGAGTACATCTCGAAATTCTTCTGGAGATATATACATTGTGCCTTGTCTATTACTCAATTTATCAGTCTTACAGTGCATTGACTCTGTTTTTTCATACTGAAATTTAATCAAAAATAAATTTCACTTACATAGCTTATCGATAGCTTGATATGGTATAGCGAAGTCAGTGTCATTGATACATTTGTATTCTATTTAATATGCTTATTTCAATAGCTTTGATTGCATTAAAGACCTTATTGTAAGAAAGAAAAAGATTTTTGCTAGTCAATTTTACAAGACAAGACAGTATTGGATATTTTTATATTTAGTTTGAGTATTCTTACAGATTGCGACATGGCAAAGAATGTTTTGAAGTCCATCTTAAATGTTCGACACTGTTAAGAAAAAAAGATTTATTATCAAAAACAAAGCTAAAATAGTAAGTAAATAAGGGTTATAACGAAATTGCCGAACAGAATTGTAAATTGATGAAAAAGATATAGTATTACTGATGGTCTTTGTTTATGTAGTTGGGGTGTCTAAAACTGAGCATCTTTTTGCGCATATATGCAAAAATTCAATAATTCAATGAGAATGTTGTCTAAATAATTTTGTATGTCTTTAATACAATAATTTAAATAAAATGAGCAATAAGTATCAAGTTTGTTAAAATGATATTACATAATCGCTAAAATTCAATAATTTTTATCAAATAGAGATAATTCTCTACTGAAATACCATGGAATAGGTCAAATTTTCTTAGTTTGTTTAAAAAATAATGTAGTTGATCCCAGTTCTTATTTGTATTTGTCAAAAGCATTTAAGGTTATTTAAGCAAAACACATTTATTTAATTTTTCCAAAAAACGTGCTTTTTTATTTTGGGGTCCCAAATTACTTTGATTAAATTATCTCCCCTTTCTTGAAAACTGACAATTTCTTTATGTTTCATAAAATAACTTTTTCAAAAGGTCCGTGAAATTCTATTGTAAATATAGTGCGAAAACACCAAATTTGACCAATCTTTGGAACACTGTATCTTTTTTTTTTACATATCCGTGACCCCCAATTTTTTTTGCATATTTTTATAGCATATTGCTCAAAGTTTCATTGTACAAATTTTAAAACGTACTCAAGGTAGTTGCCATCGTTGAGTCTTTTTCTATATCATAACATATAAAATATTTTGCCCATGAACACCGATTTTTCATGTAATATTCTAAAAGCATGTTCCCTTAATGAATTTTGGACAAAATTTTAAGAAATTGTCATTACTCCTTCACTCTATTTTAAGACTTTTAAATTTCTATACAAAGCATATGAAAAGGAAATTTCCGGCTAAATTTTAAATTGCTTGCATCTCAAAATCAAGCATATGAACCCATTATTTTTGTTGTTTATTGTCAACCTTTCATTTTACATCCTACTTATTTAGAATACTTTTTATGAAATTCGCATTAATTTCATTCAAAGGTGGCAACTACCTTAATGCAACACAGCCAAAGGATACTGTAAAAAAAGTATGAAAACACCCCAAAATCACGAACTCCAACTAGAATTTCTCCAGGAAAATAAGTAGAATAAATGACATATGGTCAATTAACACTAGTATTCCGTCCGACATATTCTGACCTGATCACACTCCTGTTCTTTGGTGGATCAAACTGTAAATGTTTGATTTTTTTTGCTTTGTTTTAATATGATCTGCTTGTTTCGTCCTCGACAAAAATGATGCCACTCTGTGAATTTGATCCTTTTATTAGCATGTACTCTGGATTATGATTTTTTATAATATGTTTGTTTGAAAATTGCTTTATATTAACCAGCTGTCAATTTCAGTTTTTCTATCGAAGCACACACTGAATTAATGACAATGCAAGTGGAGATCATTGTTCTGAATTCTTCTCACAGAAACCCCGAAGCATCTTGCTCCATGTTGAAGAGTCTTGTATAGAAGGCGAAAACAGTGTAATACCTCATTAATACATCAAGAAAGTGTCCACTTGCCGTTACTCTGAGAAAAGGTGAATTATTTTCTTATACGGAAGTCAATATGTTACGAAAGGATATGGAGTAAATGAACATGAGACCATAACACTTATGATAACTCCAAATGCAATAATTTTAATGAGCTGTATGGCCATTTCTGAAATTAATTCCTCATTAGCAGCACTAAAACCCAAAATAGCCAGGATTTGTAGAAATTATAATTAGTTTGGAATAAGGAGGTTTGAACAATATGTAATCTGTGAAATTATGTTTGTTTCAGGTAAATGTAATAGAACCAGATGCTTGTTTAATATTCCGTTTATGCAGACGAAATAACTGCATTCAAGACCACCACAAACCATATCATGTAGTAACATCTTCGACGCTTCATTTAGTGAAGGTTTTGTAAATCATGTGAAGGACATAGCCTTTAACTTGGTAAATGAAAAGAAGTTTCCTGAGGTAATCGATTTTATATGGCTTGCTTGGTCAGACTTCGTTAAGCAAATGAGACCTTACAACATTACGGAGATGAACTGCAGAAAAAGTTGATATCGACCTAAATTACATATGGAACGGTATGGTGCCGTCGTTCAACCTTGTCCTTTGGTAAAGCTTTAATTGGCTATTTCAGCAAAAATAATCACTATATGTTATGTCTATACCGGATACTTTTATGAGAATAGTGATTATAAATTACGGATGTTCACTGCGAAATATCAGTAACCGTAAGGATTTAAGCTAGTAAGGTCGATACAGATACACACATTTTATTTGGGGTGCTTGATGTTGCTATTGTAGAAACCAACACTTATCTTCAGGACTTCGTTACACAAACGTAAATTAGAGCTGATTGGCAATTATATTCTAATTATGAATTAAATTATTAACAAATAGTTTCAAATAAAAATACTTTTAAAATTTGATTGTCGAAATCAGATGACATAACTTTTGTCTTGAACTCTACCTAAACTTTTCCATCTAATATGTAACAGAGATAAAAATCCTTATGTTAATTAAAATTTCCCTACCTTACTTCGAAATAACTAAATACCGGAGTTACTGTGAATTTGTTTTCTGCATATGCTCATTTCGACAACTTATGTCGAAAATGAATGTTTCCAGACGAGGACGAATGCAAATTAGTTGAGGGGGGTATTTCAAAGCTCTTCACAATTCAACTTTACGACGAAAAATCTTATTTTATGGATATTTTCCGTATTTGCTAATCTTTAAATATAGTATTTTGAAATACTCTCTTACCAGCGACAAACATTTGCCTGTCTGAAAGTATTTATTCAGAAATTCTAGCAGTTTTTATTGATAAAATGACCCTTTTCCACATGTATTCAGTACGCCTAGCCAGCCAAAACACAGATATATAAATTATAATGTCGGGTTTATGTAGTGCTTAACTAAAATATTATACGCTTAACAGTACAAATTGGCATTTGGTATTATGTTGGTTCAAAAGCGTAACTGGTTATTCTTTGAACATCACAATTAGATATAATGATATCTCCACCAAAATGTATTCTTCTGAGCTTTCAGTCTCATTTAAATCTCGTTTATGAATAATTCTTAAAAACTTACCTTATGAGTGAAAATTTTCTATTGATTTATATAATATAATAACCTTCCCAAAAGGTGTCAAAAATAATGTACCTACAACTAGTATTATTCAAAGAAATGAAAAATTTCAATTTTTGAATTCAGCCTGGGTAATAAAAATAATTTTTCAAGAGAAGTATGCATCTTTTTCATATGATTTCTTTTCTAAGTTGTTTAAAGTATAATTGTACAACCATTCAAAACAAAAAATGGTGAGTTTTGACTGTTTGGTTGATGGAAAATTTTTTACAGATTTCACTACGTCTTGAATTTGACCAAAAAAGAAACATTTTCTTACAAAACTTTCTTTTATCATCACGGACCTATGCTTTTTATCAGTGATATTTCTTCAGATTAATGAGATCTAACAATCTGAAAACTTTGACAGAAAACTTGATGGTAGAAATCGATATTTGTACCAAAAATGGCCCCAAAATAGGCAAAACTTCATGAAATTTACACAAAACCACCAAAATAAAGGTTTCAAATGGTGAAATAGGCACAATAAAATGCTCACAGACATATAGTTTAATCTTCAAAAATGATTTTTACAGGGTCTTCGCATTTTAGAAATATAGGTTTCTGGGAAAACTTTATGCAGAAAAAATTTGACCCTCAGAAGAATACATCCTTAAGAAAGAAAAATCATTGAATTTGCAAGTTTTTTTTATTATTACTTTGAAATAGCACTGACGAAAAGATTTTCCCTTTAAATTCATTTAGATTTCTTACTGTGTAATGAATACGACCTCACAATGTTTGAAGATTTGATGTGAGGACTCGGAAAAATACAAAATGTTTCCATTTTGCATAAATAAATAAGATATGCGTTAAAATTGCGTTTGAAATGCCTGTTTTAAATCAAATTAATTCCATTCCCAAGTTTCAGAACTATTACAATTATTTCAAACCAATAGTTGAACTGAAAAGAACTCGGAAAATGAGGTTACTTGGTGAAATAACATTTACTTTTTATTTAATTTAATTTATTGAAAATACCTGTTTATGAATACTGCTTTGTTTTGGGTCGTTTTAACCTGGATATGGGATGTTGTCTCTTTGACATTTACCCCATTTCCTTTCTTTTTTGTATTAATACTGGAAAAGAGTAAAATAAAATAAAATCTTTACCCAAGTTGGAGACCATAATTGTTGTAGCTTATTATTTTTTCCTGTATGGAACTCAAAAGTATGATTACTGGAAAATCGTAATAAATACTACTATCTTGTTTTCTATTAGAGTGTCAGCAAATTTATTAAAATAAGACATATAACTTTGAATAATTATTGTTTATATGATAGTACATTTTACTCCATAAAGTATTAGTCTTTAGCATTTCCAGAAAAATGCAGTTAAAATATACAAAGCTTACGCTCATCTGCAAATTGTATGCATAAGTTATACAGTGTTTTTCTGACTTAAGACTACGAATGGTAGCAGGCTATATTCATTACTCTTACAGCAAACTACATCCATTTATCCAAAATTTAGAACCACAGACAAAACCAACGATGTAATAGAGAGTTACTTGATGGAATATACGTATATATGCCTCAAAAAGGTAAAAGTGGGACAAATCCAGAGAAAATTTAATACGAATTTCGACGTATATATTCATTAAGTGCATTATGTTTTAATTAATACAGTTGGAGTTAACATATGTGTTATGGTCGCATGTTCATTTACTCGACATCCTTCCGTAAAATATTTAATTCAGGGGTTTGTCTTTTATTGCAGTGTGGAAATGGTAAAACAATACCCCGTGGTAGAGATGTATGCTCTGTATTTTTCTTAGATATGGTGTACTTGTACATGAGATAATATCTCATGTGTACGCTTTGTTCAATTACTATTATCTAAATTTATGTAAATTCTAAAAGCGAAGGATAAACTCCTTCCATCGTAGTTTGTTCTTAGCTATACTTGATATTACTGATTTTTCGGATTTCGTTTGGTTTTATGCATTTTCTAAATTTTTTGAAATTATGGATTTCCTTTGTTTGGGTTCTAGTGCTGCTGATGAGGAATAAATTTCCGAAATGGCCATACAGCTCATTAATATTAATGCAATTGGAATTAACATATGTGTTATGGTCTCATGTTCATTTACTCCATATCCAATCGTAAAATATTATATTAAATAAGACGTACATGTAACAAACAAATAAA
>MJUU01056997.1:11359-22049 GCA_002080025.1 Modiolus philippinarum | reverse complement strand
AGATACGCGCTCTTCTGGCGACTCAAATATTAGATGCGCACCAAACAATTAAAGAGTTTCACCGTCACTGCCGTCCGTCGGGTTTAGGGTTAGTTTGCAGTTGTCGAGATCCTCCTCTATATCACCGTTGTTATAGGATTCGTCCGATAACCACCTGACTTTTACATTCCTAGACGAACCATAATATCCGGATTTCACTCTTGCAAGAAATGATGCAGCTCTCTTTTTCTCGTACTTCTTTTCTCCTGTTTTATTGAAAAATCTCCTTAATTCTCTCTTGTTATCCTGAATTTTAGTATCTATTTCATTTTTTTGTATAACCCTCATATTCGGCTAGCTTGGTGTCTACCTCAGTCTTAGTATAAACAGGGTCTAGCTTGGCGTCTACCTCAGTCTTAGTATAAACAGTACTTATTTTTTTCTCAAGTTGTGATATGTGAATTGGTCTTAGAAACTGTCTGTGCAAGTCTTTTCTTAGTTCTCGTTCACTTGCAGCAACAAAAGCCTTACTAGCAAACTCCGCTGTAAAGATCCGTTTTTGTGTGTCTATTTTCTGCTGCAGCGATTTCTTGTTTACCGCACAGGTTGGGTCATCTAAGTCGGTCTCGAGTCCCCTAATATACTTCTTATTCATGTCCAGGTCTTTACGCGCTACCACAGGAAAGAAAGTATCGCTTATTTGTTTTTTTTGTTGCTACGTGGTCGTTGCCGGAACCGGGTGAAAGACCTATGATTTTATACCCTCCTACGTCTAAGTCTTGTCCTTTACGGAAACACTCTCTTCTCACTCTATCTAACTGAGTCTTGCTCGCATACTTACTTAGCACTATATCAAAATTTGTCTCCGTTGAACCTACCGGATCTCCTGACACCGTCTGAGATATTTCATTAAATATACTCATTTCTATTACTTATCTTTTATAAATGGAAGAAAAAATGTTAAACGAACTAAAGGATCTAGCTCAAAAGAAGCCAAAAGCAGAGAAAGCGGTACAGGACTTCAAAATGAAGAAAGAAGAAGAAAGAAGAAGAAAAAGTGTTCAGTCGGATAAACTCGAGGAATTCTTTGAACCAGTAACGAAAGCAATAAAAACAACACCCGTAGTGCCTACGGTAGTACAGGCACCTGCGGCAGTTGGTCAACTAGTGCCTGCGGCAGTACCCGTGCCTAATATTATGGATACTGCGGTGCCACTCGCGATAGAGGAACCGGAGGAACCGGAGGAACCGAAGATAGTCGAAATGGAACCAAGTGGCGTGAATATCAGTAAGTATGATGCCGAGGAACAACTAGAAAATAAAGATTACCTGGATAACGAAGCCAAGATCAGTAAGGCAAGGGGTATGAATGTGACGCTGGGAAAACTGAAATCCGGGGCGCAATTTCCACAAGATATCCAATATCTTATGAACAAAAATAGAAAGTATTACCAGGGATTGAAGGGGAAAAGTGGTAGCGGTTTAGCGTCTAAGGGGTCGTACAAAATAGACACTACCGGCTCCTTTTCTGACCTGCTGCTGGATTTGGAACAGCTTCTCGAATATAATAGGTTGTACGGACTAGACGATAAAGGACAACAAGTAATCGACACCAATGTGGACGACGACTTCATTGACTCAGTGACAAAGAGGTACAATCCTAAACAAGCGTATTCTGATTCTGCAAAGCGGACATTAAGAAAACTGGCTAGTCTTTCATCATACCCTCTGGTAAAGACAAGTGGCAAATACAAGAATATTTTGTGTTGTGACCCGACAAAACTGGTAGATCGGTTAGAGCTTTTGATTGCTGGTATCGAGTCTGGTAATACCAGTGACGAACTAGTAAACGAAGGAATGACTATTCTAGACACTCTTCTGTCGAATAAGGATATAACGGAAGAACAGCATGAAGGAATTTATAGAAAATATTTCGAGTAATAAAAATGACAACGATTCCTAGATATTTTTCGGAAAAGTCTGATATGAGTAACTTTAAAACAATACAAGGAGTAAAAAATATGCCGAGTGATTTTTTTCCGTTTACTCATTGTTGGACCAAGTGGATCTGGTAAAACAAATTTGCTATTGCACCTTTTATTCAAACCCTTATTGTATCACGACAAAATTATTCTTTACGCAAAAAATTTGGAGCAGCATTATTACAAGGAACTAATTCGAAGATTCGAGGAAATAGCGGAAAAACTAGGAGTGTCTCTGGAAGACTTGGTGCAAGTATCTAATGATAAAGTTGAAGACATCGACGAAGTATCTGATGACAAACAAAAAATCGTAATTTTTGACAACTATATTTGTTTACAACAAGATCAATCTTCTATTGTGAAATACTTGATAGGCGGAAGGCACAAGAAAATGAGCGTAATTTATTTGAGTCAGTCTTATTTTCGAGTACCAAAAGACTGTCGACTAAATTGTAATTTCTACGTAGTGTATAATTTTCCGAGTAAAAAGGAGAGAGAACTTATATCTTCAGAACTTCAGGTCTCAAAAAATACGCTTGTTGAAATAACTAAAAATAAATATTCTTTTCTGTATCCTAACTTACCAGACAAGAAAATATTTCATTGTTTTGATCGGGAAATACAAAATACGTTTTCTTAACTTATTAAAATCTATTTTACAAATTACTTTAATGACAAAATACGTTTTCTTAACTTATTAAAATCTATTCAATCTCCTTTTTGTACCCCTAATAGGTAATCGATACGCCGCAGTGAAATTTCGCAATGCAACAAAATCAATACGATGTCAACCTGTTGCCAAGTTATCAAGTAAATTTCCATTCGGTATGTTATTTTAGGTTTGTCACGATGAACAGCACTTGGTAAACAAGCCGAAATTACCAGAGGAAAAAATAATAATAATGGATAGTTACAATACGAATAGTGATATTATAAATCAGGATATAAAAACAGCAACCGGGAAGAATATTCTAGACTAATCACACCAAGGAAGGATATGTGCGCAGGTTATTCAGACCATGCTGGACAAAACTTTTCTCGGAGTTAACTTGTGGAGGAATTTGTCCGTGTTTTTTCAGGGTTGTAATAAAGATTTATTATTTTTCTGCTTTGTCAATTGTTGTATGACAAATTTACCGTATACGTTATGGATTTATTAAACATTGTATATACGTCATGGATTTATGTGGACTGTCTACCATATGACAGAGATAGCACATAAACCTCATACGTCATGGATTTATGTGGACTATCTACCATATGATAGACATAGCACATAAACCTCTGACGTCATGGATTTACGTGGACTGTCTATCATATGGTAGACAGAGCACATAAACCTCTAACGTGTACACATTGTATATACGTCATGGATTTATGTGGACTGTCTACCATATGATAGACATAGCACATAAACCTCTAACGTCGTGGATTTATGTGGTCTGTGGTAATCCACAGCTTCCTTTAGGAACAGATTTATTCTTATCCAAGAAAATTCTTCCCTTGTATTCGTTATATTTGCACGTCTCTCAAAGTTTGTGAGGTGAAGAATACTAAAATGATCAATACCCTGTTCTTTGAGATTCCTCTTTATATGTACTTTCTTCATGGAAAACTCTCTTGTGTTTTTTACTTCTTCACCCTCCAACATTTTCTGAAAGTCTTTTTGCGTTAACTTAGTTTTATTTAGTCCTTTTCCCTTTGTCTTAACACTAATTACATTGTCTGTATCTATCGATATAGTCATGTATAACTTTTGTGCAATATAAACCGCCTTAATTATCTTAGCATCCTTTTTGTAGTCGTTAGCCAGATCACCCAAGTTATTCACATTATAATTAGGTATTAGTTTTGCTTGTTCACCGGGCACGTGAAGACTGTCAGTGTCTGTATAATAATAATCAGAATTTATTTCGTTCTTTGGATTTTACCTCGTCATATGATCGTACATGATCTTGTGGCTATAAGCCAGAACAAAAGCACCAACATGTGAAGACTTACTGATCTTATCAACCGAGTCAATCTCGGATCTTAAGTTACCAGACACATACCAAGTAGATGAAATTAGTTCCAGATCCGTGATTATATATTTATGATGAAAGGACCAATATTCATTATTGTCTCTTAAAGTCTGGGTGTGATTAAATATTGGTCTTTGGATCATCTTTCCGTATAACCCATTCATTAGTAACTTTGCTAGTGTATACTGAACACTTCCTTTTTGACTAGTTTTCTTGGTTTGGAAAAACTTCTGTATATAATCATAAAACACCTTACTAGTCTCTTCCCAGTAATATCCCTCGATAATCTCGACTTTATAGCCGTATTTAATCATTTGGTCCATATCGACTGAAGTATACCAACCCTCCGAGTCTTGTAGATCCCACTTAGTTGCCCCTTTTTCATCCTTTCTTGCTACTACTGGATGAAGCAGTTCCTTTTTCGAAACGTACTTGACTTTATATATCCCCATTTTACCCTTCATCTCGTTGCCACTAGTGCCTACGGCAGTATATTTTCGTTGTCCCACCGGAAATTCGTGCAGTATACTAGTTGGATAAAGGGAGACGACGTCCAAATTTAACAAGAAATCAGTTACATCATCATAGTTTTTTTCCGAACTGATCAGATTCAAACTCAGTCTTACTCTTATAACACCGTCCACCGTAAATACTCTTCCTGATATTTGTTTCTACCTCTGCTGAATCAGACAAGTCAACCATAACTCCTTTTGGTAAATAATCTTTCCAAATATCAAACCCCAGAGAACTAGTCGAAATAAAATTAGTAATATCCCTACCAAAATCTTTGTAACACTGGTTATTTAACTTGTCGAACAATTCTCGTAGACCAAGTACGTCATACTGGAGGTACAAAAGGCACTCATTTCTCATACTATCAGACATATCTTCCCAGCGTTTCGATTGACTGTGATCAAATTCTCCCTTTTGTACATTGCAACCAAAATCAGACAGTGCTTGACTCAAAGAACCACCTATGTGTTTCATCAGATCAAAACATCGTAGCGTACTTTTTTGTAACCCGATTATGCTTCCGTTGTTCATGATAATCTTTTCCGGAGCTAACCCCATTTTATTCATACTCTTAACCAAGAAGCAGTGATCAAAGTTACTCCCGTTATAAGCATTAACAACGAACTCATTAGTTTTACTCCCGAGCTCATTAGTTTTACTTATCAGATATCGTACAAAATTATCGACACAATCATCACCAGCGTAGTAACAAAAAACTCTATTTTTTTCCACAAATCCTAGGATATACGGGGTATGAACCTTGTGACCGTCGACAATTTTTGTGTAAGTCTCTATATCATAGTGAATTATGTTGGGGTTTAACTCTTTACTCTTCGTTGTCCTTCGGATCAAATACCTACCCTTCTTTTTTATTAACGCCTGATAATAACCAGATGTATTGCACTTATGTCTTTTCTTATATCTAGTACCGCAACGAGAACAAACAACCGGGCAAGTATGTTTTTCGTCATAATACTTTTCGCCACAAGATGAACACTTCTTTTTTTCTTGTCCGATAATAAGACTGTAATGACCCCCGGCTAGTTCTATGGTGGTGAGGTGCTCTTTATCATAATGCTGTTTTGTCTCTTCACAGAATAAACCAACAGGTATCTGGTACCTTTTTATTATGTCCCACGCTACTGGGAACGGCACGGGTGTTTTAGGAGCCAACCCATATCCTCTTCGTATCTCATCACAAAAAGTGATTGTAGGATTAAAATCTGGTTTGAGTTGTCGCAAGCATCGGAACAAACAGTTATTATTGGTTGATAATGGGCGTTTCCTTTTAACCCCATCTGTTATCGTCTCTGAATATTCCCTATTCCAGCATCCACCACTGAGTGATTTTACTACATTATTCTAATTCCTATGATTTTATGTATATAATCCTCATTCGGAGGTAGTGTCATATCTACGTACTTCTGATAAAGCGCTACGAAGTCAGTAAACTCCCTTATAAGAAACGAGTTCATACTCTTTGTGGTATTATATTTGTACTTGGTGTACTACCAGTATAGACAAATTTTACTAGTACATCAGCGCTATTAGTAAACCCGTCTGAAACGGTGTGATACAGTCTTTCTTTTATTAACTCTGATATCACCTCTACCTCATCGCTGGTTAATTCTTCTTGAGGGTAACTAATAAGTATACGTTCTAATTCCGTTCTTTTCGTTGTAATTCATATTTGTATGATTTTTATCCATCGACACTCGTAACTTTTGAATGATTTTTTTATTCTTTAAATGTAACTTTTGAATGATTTTTTATTCTTTAAATAGGTAACTTTTTATTCTACGAATCTCTTACGATGAGCCGCAGAGTTAATATGATATTTTTTAGCTGAAATACAAAGGAGTTTATTTCACACCTCACAGTAAAATTTATGGGAGGCGTAGTATTTCTTTTGATGTTCATTATGGGCTTGTTTTTTTTCAACATCTGTCTCATATAGTTTTTTCCTTCCCATTTTTATAGTATGATTTTAATCTACAATAAGCGATTAATTCTTTTGTGTATTCTCGTACCCTTACCTAATATTTTCCCAATTTTTGATGCGACGCTTTCGTCGGCATACTTTTTTTATTTCTTTAATTAATGCACCCGGTTTTGCAACTGGTGTTGCGTTTTCACTTGTTTTTGTTGGTGTTGCGCCTGCTTTCGTCGGTGATATTTTATCTGCTACATACTCTCCCACCTTTTCACCAAGTTTTTTACTCTCAGTGTCTAATGCTGCGGTGGCAGATTTCTTTATTGTCTCTTTTGCTAGTTGCTTTGCAGCGTTGCTGAATATACTGTCGAATAATCCACCACCTATTTGTTCTGCCGTAGGCACTCTCGCTACCGGGTCAACAAAAACATATATTCCTAACTCCTTACTATATACTTTTCCCCAATTTTTTCTTACCGTTTATATTTCTCTCAGAATAAAACTAAAACTGGTGTCAACACCATTCAGGTCTATATTTCTACCGTCTGCGTCGGTCACCCAAACACGAATCGAGTCAATCCTTGTTTTGTTTACTCTCGAATATACTATATGATATGGCGTTCTCTCGAACGGGTAACTACGAGTTAGATTTGCAGTACTAAAGACGTAGATTACGTCACCCGACTTACCGTCTACAACGGAACTAGTGATCAAATCACAATGAACATAAAAACTATCTATCCCGTTAGTGATGTTAGGCAATTTACTACCGTATTCCGTCTCCTTTACTATTTTCTTGTCGAACCCGATTAACTCAGCAAAGTTAAAGTCTCTCAAGTCTAGTTGTGTATTTTCCTGTAGTGTGATTAGCACCTTAAAGCTCGTCAGATCAAAGTCCAGCCTAATTGGACTGTCTTCGACTTTGTCGTTTACCGATAGAAATTCTGCTATATAATTGGACATGTCCCCGTAGCTGTAGTTACCATCAGCAAATGTTAATTCCTTGAATGTACTCCCAGAATCAAGACTATACTTTATTTTCTTGTTACCATAAAACTCAGAAATATTATACCAACTGTAAGTCATACTATTTATCTGAGACAAACCAAAGACATACTGCTTATTCTTATCTAGTACCAAGGGTTCTTCGAACTGGGTCACAAAATCAGAAGGAGTGCCTTTACCTGCATAACTAGAAAGTGTTATCTTTTGTTCCATTTTTATAATATAAAGATTTATGATATAAATAAAAAAACATAATGTTGTTTTAGGTAGGAGTGTTTAAACCGTTGTAATAAGCCGCACGTTTCTTGTTATATACCACTTTTTTACTTCTGGAGTGCTTTAAAGTAAAGTTTTAACCGTTGTAGAAACAAAAATCGTAAACACGTTTTTTTGTCACATGCTCCTGGATAGTAGTTAATATGGGAAAAATCCGTAGGTTTTCAAAAAAGTGTTTTTGAAAACCTACGAATTTTTCCCATATTAACTACTCGCCACAGCTGTCTTAAGATGTAGATATTTGCTTACATGTTGTCACTTTCTTCTAACTTGCTGTGGTTTAGTAAATACTTTCTGTCATTACATCTTTACTTTTTGTGATTCCATATTTACTTTATGTTATTCCGTAATACGTGCTGTCAGTTTGTCTTTACTTTTTGTCCTTTTATATTTACCTTTTGTGGTTTTATATTTACTTTACGTCTTTTTATATTTACGTTGTGTGGTTTAGTCTTTACTTTTTGTGGTTTTGTCTGTATGTGCAGTGAATTTTTAATTATGTGATGTCGTTTCATCTTTACGTTGTGTCGATTATTCTTAACTTCCACTATACATTTCGTTTTCTTTACTTGCAGTAAGTAATTCTTTACTTGTGGTCATTTCTTCATTACGTGCAGTGATTTCATCTTTACGTTATGAGGTCGGGACTCGGAAGATTTAAATTGATTATTCTTACGTTAACCACCGTTATGTATTAAGAACGACGAAAAAATAAATACATTTTATACATTTTCATGTCTAATGCTCGATAATAGTCAATAGATAATATCTGTAAAGACTGGATCTTGTAACATGTAGCAGATTTTAAGAAAAATATTAACTTCAAATTCTAAATTGTTGAAGAGGCGGATAGGGCAAAGAGAAAGTGGGAGAAAGGAGAGGGGGCGGGGAAATGGGAAAGGGACAAGAAATAGGGCGTACCGGAATGGGTCCCATCTAAATCCCGAAATCCTGAACTAGACAGAAACTTAAAGGGTGATGAAATCCCGATTCTCGTTGAAATTATTTCCTGAGATCCTTGGATTAAATTACAAACATTCCGAAATCCGGAGTTTAAAAACATCTAATCCCGACTTCCCGAAATAGGACCGACCCCCAGACCCCTTCCAAGAAAGGGAGAACGGGAGACCAGAAAAGGTACTGGAGACAGAAGAAATGGGAAGAAGTAAGGAGAAAATGGGTGGGAGTAAGCATAAAGGCACCCAATTGTCCCCCGTCCCCTTATTGATATTATAAATCATTTATTTAACTGATCAAATCCCTCCGTGTATGAAAATAAAATGAGGACAAACTTTGTTAGAATAATATGGGTTGTATTTCTTATTTGCAATGTAGACAATAATTACACACTTACCCGTCAACTTTCTAATAGAGATTTTTCGATAATTCACGAACGTAACATAACGAACGTAACTTTACTTAAGCATACGAAAGAAACAAAAGGACCATTCATTGATAGGTGTAGTAACACTGATTGTGAATGTTAAACAATTAATTTCAATTGGTTTTATTAAAATATAGTTGCATTCTAATGATATATAAAAATGAACAAATTAGAAAGATATATGTGTTTCTGTTTTTGTTCTAAAACAATCCAATCTAATAGTTTTCACTGAAATAGATATCATCAACATGTGAGATGTTTTTAAACTATCAAAGTTCAATGTAACAAACAGTGACAAAAGAAAATCTCGTGTGCTATAATTACATGATCATGATGATGAATGAAAATCAATATAAAAGTAGCACATTTGTAATGTAAAATCAAAAATAGGTATGATTTATTGTTTAGAACCAATTTAGTAACGTTTTCATGGAGAAGAACAAACAATTTAATCGATTTTATAAGTACGACACCTCAACAGGTGTCCTAAACTTATGATAAATTTTGAGATGTATCCTAACTTAGGTTACACCCCGGGTCCTTTGTTTCACTCAATTGAATATCATTTGGAAACTTTCTGTCAAACAATAGACAATAGTGATCACTGTGGCTTGACAGGGACGGTCAGATACCCCGTCACACCCTGTGATCACAGACTATTGTTTGACAGAACGTTTCGCGGGAAGTTAGGCGTCCGAATCTATTTTTTAATTTTGAAAAATCAACGAAACAAAGCAATTAGTACATAAAATGTTGAACATGTAAAGAAAATAATGATCAGGAATTATGTTGTTTCATAAATACTGATTCAATGCCCTTTGTGCTTTTTTTATACCAATTGTTTAGATAAATTATTATTTCTACATGCAAATTCATATATATTATGTTTAAATACAAACCCAAATTTATATATTTCATGCCAAAACAAATACCCGAATTTTTGGCACATCCCCGTATACCAAAATAACGGAAATCCCCCCACCCCGGGCACCCCGTATACCAAAATAACGGAAATCCCCTCCCCCACCCCGGGCAACTAATCATGTAAACACTCGTGTTTTCCATAAATATTGATTCATATGTTTATTCTTAATAAGAATAAATTCAGCATTTTAAAGGGGCGGACAGGGGTGCCTTTCTCCTTTCTCCCCTTTCTCCATTCCCTCTGTCCTTTCTCCTGCCCTGTCTCCTTTCTCCCACCCCTTTCTCCCGGTCTCCGTTTATCCTCAGATGATCCGCCCCTCATTTTAAACTAATAATATTAAATTTACACTTTTCTAAATATGAAACACAATTCTATGATATAGATTGTGAAAAAAGGCAGTTCAAAGTTTAATTTACCAGTGTGAATGGTTATGAAATTGTTTCAAATATAATTCCATATTTATGAGCCGAAGCGTATTATCGCTATTCAACAGATATAACAAGGCGACACATTTTAAAGGATACGCCAAGTACGCAGCACTTTGGACAAGGGTACCTTTAGTCACGGGCAGATACAAAACAATGCGATCGTCATATTGAAGTGGTATACTGCCAATATCCCACGCCCCACCCCAACGCTTATCGAATGTGAAATGTTAGGGCTATACTAAAT
>MJUU01056997.1:0-10139 GCA_002080025.1 Modiolus philippinarum | reverse complement strand
GCGATTTTGTAAATAAATAATTTGATCTTTGTGCCAGTGAACATAAATATTCTAATCCTACTTGTCATGTAAATAAATAATTTAATTTTGATTTGAGGAATACAATTTTTATTAAAAATGCAAATAAATAATTTTATGTCACATTTGGTGAAAATAAATAATTTGTTCGAGATTTTCCCGAACCAAAAAATTTTCTAGGCAAAATCGCCCAAGCGCTTCCCTGAAAATCAAATGGACGTCCCCTTATTAAATCCTTTGAAATATGAATGGAAGTGTTATCATAGGTATTAGGTTATCACTCCCCTCCTCCGTATGATCTGCACCTACACATTTCTTTGCATAAAAACATAATGTATTTTTGAAATGATTAAGGAATAAAACAACATTTTATACTTACAATATTTTGAAGAGAGGTGAATTATTTGGTAAGCTTAATTTCTTCCATTTCCATACAATTTTGGAATTGAAATTATAAATTACAATCTGTATTCTATCTTCTTATTCACTGTATATCCACGCAGTGAAATTTTTTTGTAAATAATAAACATATCCATTTTGTTACTTTTTTTATATTTGTCACACTCATTTCTGATTTGTCCTTTGAACTCACTGGTATAATATTACCAAACGGCTTACTCGATTTGTTTGTGTAGTTTTATACATCAATGAACTCGCTGTCTATAGCGTACGTGACATGATTGTTATTTAAAAATAGCCTAGATCAGTTTGTCCATTGTTTGTTTGAGAATTATTATTCAATCGTGAATAGGCATCAAACGGGGTTTTATAGTAAAAGGTACGATTAATAAAGATTATAAATGTTTTGGGGGTTTTTATATATTTTGTGGTGTTTTAATATCAAAAAGAAAATGCTTTCCTCTTTGCCCTGGGTGTAAGTTAGTTATACCCTTCGGTACACGGTGTTTCAGGAAAAGAAACCCCTCCGGCCTCCGGCCGTCGGGGTTTCTTTTCCTGAAACACCTTTACCTCATGGTATAACTATTACAGATGTTCGATGAACCCACTTAGGACTTAGATTTGTCATAAGATGGTCTTAAGACATGTCTTAGTCCTAAGACACCTTCGATGACACGGTCCCAGAAACTTAATGCCATGAACTTGCCAGTTTAAGATGTCATCAGACATTTATACAAGGGGCCAAATAACAAAATACCGAAGTTACTGTAAATTTATTTTCTGCATATGCACATTTCGACAACTTTCGACAACGCCAAAGGAGGGTGCGAGTACGATTTGTACATGATCTTTGTTTGGTATTAAGAAAATCTGGTATTTATACGACATATAGGGAATAGTAACAACTGAATACAATATAACGTATCTATACCTCCGAAAACAAAATCCAAGGAATCATCTTGTCCGTCTGTCAGCAAACTTGCGAAAAGGGTTCTAAAATCAAATCAAAATCAAAATAATCAATTTGTTTTCCTGATAGAGTTGCTCTTTTTTTAGTTCTGAATATAATATACGTGTCTATAAATGTAAGTTCTCTATTGTAGGTCGCTATTGGCTTAATAAAAGGGTAAAAAAGATTAATTGCAACATTTATTTGCAGCTTAATTAAGAGGATTTGTATATGATTTCATGGCAAATAAGACTTTTCTCGCTTTTTTCGCAAGATTTGAATAACTGTGATAAAAATTTCCATTATTTCCATTATTTCACATTCAGATACATTTTCAATCTCTTCATTTCTATACTAAACAAAAGCTTTGAGATTGTGCAAAAACATTTTTGGGGTTTTGGGTTTTTTTGCATTAAGAGAAAGAGAAAGTTGCCAATCATGATAATATTCAGACAAATTAATTTAACTGTTTTTAAGATTTTCTCTCGATTCCGACAGTGCGAGTAAATCATTCTGCAAATAATGATCATCCTTATTTAGATTTATCTAGTTTTAATGGTTCTGACGAAGAATTGTCATTTTTTTTTGTTTTATAACTTATGAAGACATTAAATAATGATGAACTCATTGAATCACCTTGTTTAACCCCTCTTATTATATCGAAATATTATGTGATATGGTTTTCTACTTTAAGGAGGATATAGTATTTGTGAACAGTTTTTTTTAATACTTTGTAGAAAAACTAGCCAACTCACACATTACAAGGATAATATAAATATAAAAGTTCAACTCTCCAAACAATGTCAAAGGCTTTTCTGAATCTATTAAAGAAGCATATATTTTCTCTTTGTCTCTATGAATATAGTTATCTATTACAGATTTTAAAATAAAAAGACTGTCTGATGTTTTCTGGTTTTCTCTGAATCCAAATTGGCAGTTACTTAACTACAATTTATCAATTACTTTATTTAACCTATTAACAAGCACACCATTAAGTATTGTAGGAAAGTGTTAGACAAGTGAAAGAGGGTCCTCTGAAATTTGGTTTCCAAATAGGTATTCATGTCGCAACTTCAAAACTGATGTTAAAAATTGTTCGTTGACCGCCATTTTCAAAATGGTCGCCAAGAAAAGCGGGAAAATTCAACATTGTCCGATTTCAGTGAAATTTGGTTTCCAAATAGGTGATGTCGCATGCACTTCAAAACCGATGTTAAAAATTATTCGTTGACTGCCGTTTTCAAAATGGCCACCAAAAAAGGCGGGAAAATTCAACATTATCCGATTTCAATTAAATTTGGTATCCAAGTGGATATTGATGTAACTACTTCGAAACCGGAGTTAAAAATTGTTTTGACTGCTATTTTCAAATGGCTGCCAAAAAAAGGTGGAAGTCAATAAAGCCCAACTAAGAGATATAGAAAACATGATTAGACTATGAAGACAGTTCAAGATATTGGTGGTGTTCGAGCTACGAAAGTTTGAGGGACTGAAGATCAACTGTATAACTTACAATGTTACCTTGATTGTGGCAACTGAAAGCCAGGTGAGCGATACATGCTCCTGGGAGCCTCTGGTTGAATAAGAAATATTTTTTTCAACTTCTGAATATGTCACTGGCTCATCTGTCTTTGCTATAAATGATGAATTGTCTTCTAGTGAATTTCATTTTTTTTCCTTTGCAAAGTCTTTACTAAAGGTAGAAAGGATTCCTTGTGTCTGAAAATGTTTTATTAATGATTTTTCATCTCTTATGATCTCAGGAACTTCATCTTCGTACTCGGGTTTCTTCTTTAAAGATTTTAAAATACTCCATCAATTGGGCGAGCACAAGTGGGCAAAAATGGCGGATTCATTAATATTAACAGAAGTCCATTAATGGACTTCTGATATTAATAATTAATTAAACTTTTTATAATTCATTTGTTAATATTAATAATTGAATTATAAGTATTAATAAAAAAACTATAAATATTCGCGATTGCTTTATTGATATTTATAATTCAATTGTGATTACTATTAATACTCGTTGCCCACCTTTGCTTGTCATACGCCAAAGTGGGCAAAAATGGGTGATTTATTAATATGAATAATTCATTTATTAATATTTATAATTCATTTATATATATCTATAATTCATTTCATAATATTTACAATTCATGTTAAAATATTGAAGAAATTGGTCAAAGACTCACATGGCCGGGTTGCGTTTTGGTGCTTCTAGCTATAAAATGTTTTTACAGGTTCCCTAATGGGTCTGTGTATAGAATATGTTGAAAATATTGATAAAAAATGACTTAGTTAAAAGGTCTGGAAAAATAGGAAAAAATATTGGAAATAATTCCATAAAAGCAGGTGCACATTTTCAAAATATATAGAAACATTCTGTGAAGTTTCAAAGATAAGAGATATAACTGTAGTAGGAGTTGATTTTACAAAATAGGTGCCCTTTGTTGAAAATGTCAATAAAAAATGACTAAGTTCCAAAGTCCGTAAAAATAGGAAAAAAATTAAAAATAATTCCAAAAAGGGAGATGCACATCTACAATATATATAGAAACATTTTGTGAAGTTTCAAAAATGTAGGTTTAAAACTGTAGGAGGAGTTGATTTCACAAAATCAGTATCCCATTTTCCCCGCCCGCCCGCCCGCCCGCCCGGTCGACATTCACCATACTATAACTCGGATTTGCACTCCGTGCAACCCGGCCAAAAAAACATTTAAAAATTCTATGAGTTGATTTCTAAATATTTATGATTCATTTATTAATATTAACAAATCATCTATAAATATTTATGATTCATTTATTAATATTTGCAATTTGTTTATTATATTTACAATTTCATTATTAATATTAATAATTCTTTTTCCATTTATAAACAACAATAAATGAATTATAAATGTTAACAATTGAATTATAGATAAATTGTTAATATTAATAATTACTTATTAATATTTATAAATAATTGTTAATATTAATAAATAGTGTATTTTGTCCACTTTGGCTTGCCATATATTACCCAGTTAAGACAAAATTTTATAAATTATAAGTATGCATTACAACGGGTTATTACGGAGAAATCGGGGCCATTAGGAGATAACAGGGCAATTACGGGAGCACAGAGCCATTACGAGAAAACAGGGCTATTACGAATAACAGGGAACTTAAAAGATTAGCGGGGCCATTAACAGGATGTCTGCTGTATAGTTCTCTTGGTGTCCTTTAAACGCAAAATCATAAATGTATCATTTATTTACAGTAAAGTTCACATAATCTCTGCATTCTTTGTATTGAACAAGTACCAGAATATCGGAAAAACAGTTTTTATTGTATTTGAAGTTCTTTGGGTGGTCGAATATGTTTATGGCTGAATTAGGAGCTGTATCCTGCATTATGATTAACACCTTTGTTTTAGCCTTTTTACTCTACTTGTGACCACTCATTTTACCCATGTCATCACAGGGGATCACAAAATCTTTTCTTGATGTTTAAATTTAAAATTCAGCGGTAAAGCCTAATTTAAAACCCTACTACAGCTGTATGGAGAATAAACTTTTGATTTTGTTTCAGATATTTGACCCTACTTGTGACCACCTATTTGTATCCTGTATGATGATTAACACCTTTGTTTTAGCCTTTTTACTCTACTTGTGACCACTCATTTACCCATGTCATCACAGGGGATCAGGAAGTCTTTTCTTGATATTTAAATTTGAACTTCAGCGGTAGACCCTAATAAACCCTACTACAGCTGTACGGAGAATAAGCTTTTTATTTTGTTTAAGATATTTGACCCTACTTGTGACCACCTATTTTACTCATCTCAAGTAATTAGATAATAACACGTATCCTTGATTTTTTCCAAAAATAAAAGTTTTGTGTCCCTTGAGGTAAACCCAATACAGCTGTATCTGAAAAAAAAACCTTTTTTTTCAAACCTTACTTGTGACCACTCGTTTTACTCATCTCATCACATGGTATTAGAAAATATAAATAATTACTTGACTTTTTCGTACTTAGCGGAGTAAAAATTTATATCTTATGAATGAAGGTCGATGAAAGATATAAGCTTTTTGTTTCAGATATTTGCACCAGTGGACCCGACCTTAGAAGAAAGGGGCTTCCGATCGGTTTCAAGATAAGGGGCTTCCAGTAAATTTTTTACCATTTTTGTCAATTTTTACCTAAATTCTGCACGAAATAAAAAAAAAATCGAAAAATGATGTTCAAACCCTTCGATTCGCCAATGACTTGATCCCTCAAATTACCTTTCATTTCAAAAGAGAATCCCTATAAAATATTTCATATTTTATTTTTAATATTCAATAAATATTAATACATTTACTTTTCAATATATTTAAGTTCACCGTTTGGTAAATAAAAAGCGATAAGAAATTAGTATCAGCATAATGGCACAGTTTTTTGTCCTCGGTCTGTAATAATGGTGGCCTTCGTATGCTGTAATAGCCCTCGGCTTTGCTTCTTGTCATTTGAGCTTTCATCATGTCACTATTACAGACATAGAACACATATCAGGGTCATTATGAAAATATCCATTTATTTATACAATATTAATCTTTAGGGCCTTTATAAATATTTCTTATATAGATTTTTTTCTCATTATTTTCATATTTTTTTGGCAAAGATACCTGAATATGTAATGTTGAGATATACAGTCGAACATAAATTTGAATGTACAAAATGTAAGCTTGTTTGGTTCTGTCAAAATAATTGAGATCTGTCTTAATCGTAATCCTGTTCATATATTTTTTTTGTACCAAGGTCCAAGGTATTTTTTACTATAATATTAGCAATGCGTTTGCTCTATTACAGCAAAATTTCGATGTACATAGCTAATGAGAAACAGTTTTTAAATGGATATCATAATTTGTAACTCACGTTATTGTAAGTTTTAGTTATTTACAATGTTTTATACCATACACATTTTTGTTCAAACGCACCTAAAGTGACAAAATTCAAGTCGATAAGCAACGCATACGTTCAATACAAAATTAGAGTGGCCGATATTTAGCTACTTATTGTGCCAATTTGTCCAAATAGAAGTTACAATGGTATAATGGGTGTAGATAGGTTAGATAATTAGTCTAACTTAACTTACAGAAAAGGTCGTGGTAAATTTATTTAAACTATTGATTTTGTTCAGTCTTGTCCGTGAAATTGATGACAGGTGCTTGCGTTTTCTTAATTTCTCATGTGTTTAAGCAGAAACATTACCGAAGTGAATTTAGATGTTAACTTTTGTTTATGTAGAGTTAATTTCTTTATATACGAACAATAAAACATCTTGACTGCTGCAGTTAGTCGGCTTCGAATGTCAACTGTCTAAATCATTCGAATACCTGACCGCTTCGATACGCGCAACTTCCGTATTGCACTGAACGTGGGTTAGACACAGTGAGTAAGTGACAAACGAAATATAAACGAATGACGAATACGAACGAATCGGGGTTTCGGTGATAACCGGAAATTATTTATCTTCGTGGCAAACTTCATTCAATACACAGTGTTATCTATTCACGTTTGTATGGGCTGACCGAGTTTTTTTGTAATTCTTTATTTTTTTAATTTGAACTATTTGTACAACATTATAGCTTGATACATTGAGTCATATAATTCAAAAGAAAAAAATAAACAAAAAAGTCCCACTCAACACCTGCAATCAGCATGATTAACCTATGATGCAAACAGAATGTTTTATATAAAATAGGTAATATCCCGAGCTGAGTTCCGGGCAGGGGGGGGGGTAATTTTCTAGTATAACGTACGGAGGAGTGCGGCTGGGGTCCAAAGAATATTATTGAAATCCATACCAGAATAAATACTGTCATAATGTGGTCACCATAAAAATACTAAGGTTATGTATGGATTCTGTGTATTTTAGATGAGAAAGGGGAAATCCACAAATCTGGCATATTAAAATTGTTTACTGTAAAAGAGGAAATTTTAGCGAGGTGTTTATTTTCGCTAATTTCTCGATTAGGATATATTCTCGAACATTTCCCCTCGCGTAAATTTGCTTTTATTATTGTAGCAAAATACAAACGTGAGAAAATAACCCGTTTTACAGTATTTAGAATAAAATTGATTACTTTTCACACACTCTTCTCATAATTTTGATACCAACTGGAAAATACAGCCCAAATTGATACCAAATGAGATGAAAATAGGCCCAAATATCTATAAAAAGGGCAAATATGAATATCAAATACATGTTGGATTTTGCAAAGAAAAGCTCCCAAATTTGCCACACGTCCCCGTATACCAATATATAGGCAGTTACACCCGGGGATGAGTTACAGTTAGGATTAAAGTTCAATTTAAATTTCGAGTTTGAATAACATTGTATTGAACTCGAAAACTCTTCAATTTGTTTCAGTTTGAGTGAAGTTAAATATAAATTTCCTCAATGTCAAAATATATCCCCACAGCAGTTGTATCAAATCACAAAGACATCATAAAATACATTAAAAATACTGTCAGACACAAACTTCGAAAAAAAAAATTAAGTTCCATTTTATTTTTTGACATTTTAGCCATTTTTCAACAGGGAACGAAAAGGAAAATCAACAAAGGGAGGTCCGTACAACCCTGATCCCCCATTCCGATGATAAAAATTTCGTCATTGTCATTTGCACTTAACAATCAAATTTTTTACACACTAAACACTTCATGCAAATTCGCAATATGTGCAAATACTACATATCTGAATGCACGCACAAGAAAATGTCACTTTGTGGCCGAAGAATAATTTTTACACGGAACCTGCAAATTTACATACTGGTGCAAATTCTCCATTCGGTTCCCCTGGATTTGATCCGCCTACTTTTCTTGAATAATTCTGCGACAATTGCCAAAAATGGCAAAAATTAAGCTGGAACCCTTTTTATCTGGATTTCATTGCTTGGATTGCTTGATCCACCTGTGTCTTTTGCATGTAAACGTAGCTTTGTCTTTTTAAATACGCGAATTGAAAATTTTGTCCTTTTACATACTTTGATATTTTTACGCACCCGTAATAAAGATTTATTTGCAATCATATGCATGTAAACATGACTTAAGAATTTTGTTAAATGTATTTTTTATAAACACTTTTAAAATTTCTTTAAATGATTATGAGAAAAAGCTCAAAATTCAAACTGGACGTCTCGATATACAAAAATTAGCAACTCAGAAAATAATCAAGGAAATGTGCAAAAAAGTTCTTGTTATCGGTTGAAAAGTAAATGTAATTGAAATAAAAATTTTTTGAAACAAATATGATTTCATGTGAAATTTAAGGCCATCCTTAATTAATTCTACGTTTAACGTCAACCTAAAACCTCGAAAGCTACGAGGGAGGGAGGGACAAATAAAACAAACAAAAATTTCAAACAAAACATTTCCAATTATCTTTTACAAATTTTAATGCATAAATATGCTTTAGTACAAATTTCACATTTTTGTTTTAAATTCTTGACTGACATAAAACATTTCATTTCACTTTCTATTTGGAAGTTTTTCATCAGTTTCATACCCTACTTCTCAATAGACCAATTTCATATCCATTTTCTTGTCCCGACTTTGACTCCGTTTTTATAACGTTTTCAACAAAGGGAAGTAACCTACTGACCCGACAGTCTGGTTTACGGTTCCATAGTTACAAGGAGCAGCAGTAAAGTTCAAATATGAAGACATCGATTATGAGGGTAGGGGTAAAAACTTGATTGTCTTTAAAAAAAATAAATTCAAATTATTTGGGTACTTACTAAGGTGAAAATCTTAGCAGTTTCGAAAGTAAATATTTACTGATTACATTACATTAAACATATTTTATTCGCAAAATAGTTTGCAAAAGGGATTGGACAAAAGTTATACAACATTATGTAACGTCCTCTCCCATACAATATAGTATATATATACATAATATAAATGGCGATATAAGTTAAACATACATTTTCAAAAACACAATTAAGTCACTATTATGTGGTAACATTTGATATAATAAATTAAATAAATAAAGAAAGAAAGAAAGAAAGAGGAGTGTACATATTTATGGAGAATCACGACAAAATTAAAACCGTTGAGTTCTTCTTATATAAGTATGCACCAGAGTAAAAATAAAACAATTTTCATCATTTGACAGAGATTCATCCCCCGCTAGAATAAGTTGTATCGTAACATTAAAGGACTGTAGACCTGAAAGAAGATCGCGCCGTGCTTCATTATATTTCGGACATTCGAAGAAGAAATGAATGGCGTCTTCATATGGACTGCCACAATTACAAGAGGGATCGAATACTAAGTTTACCCGAAACATATCTGATTTTAACAAACTGCACATATGGCGTAATCGTGTATGAACTATGTTAGTTTTTCGATCACCAAAATTAAAATATGCCGGTGATTTGTATAAATTTTTACTAAAACTATTTTTAAATATACTAATACTACGAGAAAGCTTAACATCTTGATTTAATGCATTCCAATCACGAATAGTTGAATGGAAAAATGAATTTCTGGTTAGTTCTAATCGAGAATCGGGAACAGTATAGTGCAAATTATTTCTTAAATTATAATTAGAAACTTCTCCAACTCTGGGTGGTAACAAATCGCAAAGATATGAGGGAGTTCTATCGTTATGGATTAGATAAAACAAATTAAGTTTTCGTTTTTGTCTGAGAGTAATTTCCAACCCGTTTCAAAATACAAAGATTCACGACTGACAAACATTGGTAACCCGGTTACAATACGTGCAGCTTCAAGTTGCATTT
>MJUU01056994.1:21159-37439 GCA_002080025.1 Modiolus philippinarum | reverse complement strand
CCAAAATTGGAATCAAACTAAGTTGGTCAAATGTTTGTAGACAAATTTCAATTTCTTTTTATAAACGTATCATTGTGGCGTCCAAATCTGGGACTTATATACGACCAGAGACATATAATTAAAATTTAATATGACGTCAAAATGTTCCGGGAAACTCATCTATTGAAGGAAATTTTTAAAGTATGTCCCAGGTAGCTAGGTATAATTCCAAAAGTTAAATGGTCTTTGAGACTTTCAGAATATTTACCTGGAATTTATTGGAATCATATTCAGAATTCTAAAAGTACTGGTATTCACAACTTCATTTTTTCCCAACACTTCCTTAAAAATACATGTTAATATGCAAAAACATTATAAGTCCTTGGCTAAACTGAGTTCAAAAATAAGTTTTGACATTTTCAGGAAATTTACCAACGATGGAGCCGAACTCGAAATTCCGAAATCTTATTGCGCATCTTCAGACAATAAACCTAGGACCTATTTTTTTCTTTTTTTTTTTTCTGGCATATATATGTTCCTCTTGGCTAGACCTGGGACTAATATAACAGGGATATGAAACTATTTAACAAACTAGTTTGATCGAATAAAAAGCTGTGTCCAGGCTACGATTTTTGACTATAACTTTTGACATTTACTCAACATAAAATTATTCTAAAAATTTTGCCGAAAAGCTGATTTATTGCATATCTACAGCATTAAATTTTCATTCACACAAAAATGAAATCCCAACTAAAAATAAGTAATAAATTCATGAGTGGTTGTTTTCTTGTGTAAAAAAGTCGTAAAATTATCGAGAAACCGTATATGTCATATATGACAGTTATCGAGGATTAACGAGCGTCAGAACAACGCCGGAAAACCAAGCCTGAAAACTCGCTAGTTTACATGTTAAATTTCCATCATACTATTACGAAATTTTACCAGGATGAAGCTCTTTGTATTGGCTTTCATAGCCATATATGATTTACGCAGGAAAGATTTTTTACAGTAATGATAAATTTTACTGATATGACCACGCTCATGCAATTTTTATTTACAAATTTTGGAGTTCAAACACTTATGTTTTCCCTGTGTATTTTACAGCTAAATTTTCAACTTAGATTAAAGAAAAAATGTTTCATCTTTTCGATTTTGTGTACTAAAAAAAAACGTCATGAAGTGTAAAATTTCGCAGTATATTTCTAAAAAAAGCCAAAATTATCCAAGTTTTAGAGCAAAATTTGTTTACTTTGAAATAAATTTATTTTAGAAAAATTATAATATGATTTGCAGCAATCTTTCTTCTATAGAATCATGTATTTTTTTAATTAAAATCGGTAGAAAAATGTAGCTGTTAAGTGTACTAAAAATGTCCCATGTTTCAACAGAGAAACTATACGATTTGCAGATAAATCTCAAAAATACGATTTACAGATAAATCTGCCGCGACAACGAAATTTTAAGAAATGTGAATGTTTCGAATCCCTGTTATATTAGTCCCAGAATTAACTAAATTGATATTAAATCCAAAAATGTAGGATGAGTTCCACTGACAAGCTCACATGTGTCAAAATAGACATCTTGAGGCCTAGCTCTCGTTTGCACGAAGGCCAATATCAAAAATCCGAAAGCTTATTGCGCATCTGCAGCATAAATGCAACAATTCTATAACAAAATTAAAACCCTAAATCTAAAAATGAGCGAGGAGTTCCACTGACAAGGTTCATCTAACGGACAGACGGACATTATTATAACCAGGACGTCTCAATATACGCCCTAGTCACAACACGAGGTTACTGAGAAAATCTGATGCATAGTATATTAAAATACTTTTCCATAACTAGAGGCTCAGAAACTGAGCCTGTATCGCTCACCTGGCAAAATGCTTCTACGCCATACATGACTAAAAAGATGTTTTCTTACCAATGGGGTCAAATGTTTAGCTATGTTCTTCATTAGCAACTGTGTTTTTGTCTGATCCTACTGAAATGAATAATTTTTGCAAAGGACCTTCTATACATTTCAGAGATGATGATAATAAGGATGGTTATCTCATTCCTGGCTCCAATGTTAAACTATGTTCTGCTCCGGAGGCACATCTTTTTTGTCAGATCCAAGTACCTTCCATACATCCTTACTGTACAGATTGGTTGAATTTGCTTCAGTAGCGTCAGAGGAGATAGCAAATATATGCTTTTCCCATAGGGTCACATGTTAAACTATGTTCTGCGCTGGCGCCCATGTTTTTTCACGGATCGAAAAAATTTCGGCAAACTAGGTAAAGGACCTTCCATACATCATTTCTGTAAAGTTTGGTTCAATTTGCTTCAGTAGCTTCAGAGGAGATAGTCAATATATGCTGTTCCATGTTAAACTATGTTCTGCGCTGGCGGCCATGTTTTTTTCGGGGATCGAAAAAATTTCGGCAAACTAAGTAAAGGACCTTCCATACATCATTCTTGTAAAGTTTGGTTCCATTTGCTTCAGTAACTTCAGAGGAGATAGCAAATATTTGCTTTTCCCATAGGGTCCCATGTTAGACTATGTTCTGCGCTGTCAGCCATGTTGTTAAGGGAATTGGAAAAATTTCGGCAATCTACATAAAAGACCTTCCATATATCATTCCTGTAGAGTTTGGTTCAATTTGCTTCAGTAGCTTCAGAGGAGATGGCAAATATATACTTTTCCCATAGGGTCCCATGTTTAACTATGTTCTGCGCTGGCGGCAACGTTTTTTTCACGGATCGAAAAAATTTCGGCAAACTAAGTAAAGGACCTTTCATACATCATTCATGTAAAGTTTGGTTCAATTTGCTTCAGTAGCTTCAGAGGAGATATCAAATACATGCTTTTCCCATAGGGTCCCATGTTAAACTATGTTCGGCCCTGGCGGCCATGTTTTTTGTCGGATAAAAAAAAATTCGGCAATCTTTGTGAAGGACCTACCATACATCATTCCTGTAAAGTTTGGTTAAAATTGGTCCGGTGGTTTCAGAGGAGATAGCAAAAATATGAAAAGTTTACGGACGACGACGGAAGACGGACGCCAAGTGATGGCAAAAGCTCTTATGGCCTTTGCCCAGGTGAACTAAAAATGCAATCAGAAAATTGTGACCAGATTTATAAAAATAACGAAGTCGTCAATGCAGGCCGAAGGTGATACATTTTTAAATAATAATTAGAATTATTAAAAAAATAACCTTTTATATATATTAAGTGTACATTCTAAAATATAAAGATATGCATTTAATTGAAGTACTTTCAATAATTGATTTCTTCAAGACGCCCAAATCCCACAAAAAAAAAGAAAGAAAGAAAATGCATGAGGAGTCAGTAAAATTGTATTTTATGATTATAATTTGTGTTTAACTATTTCCACCTTGGAGGCTATTTTGCCGGATCCAGTAAAATATATACATAAAAACAAAGCATCAGGAGATCACATATGAGCCATGGTGAGCTCTCTAACCTGTTCTTCTTTAGATTTTCATCAAACTTCGGTTGCTGAAGAATACTTGATGTGACGTTTTTGCGCATGCATGATATGATTGCTAATAATAACAGATGTGCTATATTCACAGAAGTGATTGAGAAAAATACTTGTAAATGGACAGAGAACAGCCCCTGAATCTGTCAATTGTGTGCCCTGGATAATGTTTGGTGGTACACTATTCCATTGTACTATGGTGTGGGGTGGTAACTATTTGTATGTGCTTTTTGAAGCCTATATGTGTCTGAAGGTTTGATTGTGAGATTGTTCTTCTTGTTCTTCTGTCAGTGAAAATAAGAGGATCTGATGGAAAAGCTTTGAGACAGTTGACAATTTTGTAAAAGATGACTAGTCTTGCTTTTAAACGGAATCAGAGACACTGAGCTTCAATTTCTAATTAGATCAATAGTTTGAAAATGCCGATTCTACAATTGCAAGGACATAACATGCACAACACCCGACCCCAACCACGAAAAGCAAATTCGCAGTGTTGTTTTTGTACTTGCTAGTAAATCGTACACAACTACTGTGCTTACATTCCCCAGGATCGGATAAATGACTTCATCAGCGAGAGCGAGGATGCCTTCCAGGAAAGGTACAGGAGCAGAAGAAGGAAACTATGAAATGCAAAATCCCTGCTCATTAGGGTAATCTACAAAATCTTGGAGGTGGTAGAGGTGGCTGGTAATATTGGCAAAAACATGATTCTCACTCTGAGAGATGGAAGAGTAGAAACTGCCAGAGAATGGGCTCGTTCAACGCTTTACAAAGAAAAATGTCCTTTGCAAGGAGCCTTCGTCCGGAGCACAGGGATCAATCTCAGGAGTACTTCTCATACGATCTGGCGAGGAAATGAAAAAAATCGTATAGGGGTAGGAACACAAAATTCCCAAATCCAAAGAGGCATCTTGATATGTATGGTTTGAGAGGGGAGCAATACACAACCTAGAAAAGCGCGATTGCAAGTAACCACCTACTGTACATGGGTATTCAGTTCTTCACAAAATGGGCTCGAAGGTTGACACCGCCGATCCTTAATTCTCTTCGTAGTAATTCTTCCGGCAGATCTAACGGAGTATCAAATTTTCTGAACTTTCTTTATATTGTTTTGGTCAAAATATTTTCCATGTGTTTACAGATAATCGATTCAGTCAACTGTTTGGTTAAAACAAAGACCCAATACACCATTTGGTCCTCGTAAATCGTGTAACTCATTGAGGCCGCGGACTGATATGCATGGTTTTAGCACAGCGTGCAAGTCTATATATCTAGTACAATGCAACAAAATTATATGAGTGCAAAATAGATTATAGATCCGATGTCATCTGACGTCGACGTAATAAGATCCGAGAATGACCTTGTTAGACGTCTGAAGATTGTACTTTAATTGCAAACGCAACTAATGCTCACCTTTCTCTAAGACGCCTTAGATGACTAACTGACAAAACATTATTTTTTCTGATTGAAACACTTATTTCCTTCTTTAAGCATTTTTAAATAATACTATTTTCTTAACTGCCTAAAGACGGAAATAACTGCTTTATTTTCGAGATTTTGTTCATTTTTAGCATATTGGTCAGACTACTAGCTTCACCGGTATCAAGTAAAACTAAATATTTATATATTTTTATTTCGCAGACTGGCAATGTAACGATAGAAACAAAGTTAAGTTTAATACAGCGTTTGGTAGTGCCTTTTTAACGACAGGGCTGAAGTTTAATACAGCGTTTAGTAGTGCCTTTTTAACGATAGGACTGAAGTTTAATACAGCGTTTAGTATTGTCTTTTTAACGATGGGGCTGAGTTTATTCATCAGTTGAAACGATAGAAGCAAAGTTCAATTTAATACAGCGTTTAGTAGTGCCTTTTTAACGATATGGCTGAGTAGAAAGGTGAAATAATCGAGAATGCGATTACCGTTTTGTATCTGACAACACTTCAGACTGTCTTTACTTTCTGAAAGGGTTGCTTTTTGTCATTTGTTATCAAAAATGTAATTTCAGCATATAATATCTAAAGTAAGTGATGTAAGAGTTCTTTCCTTTTAAAATTAGAACGGAGCTAAAACATGAGAACTTAATTGGGAATTAACAGCAGCACTGAAGAGACATAAGTTGTCGAAATGCGCATATGCAGAATCAAAATTCACAGTAACTTTGGTATTTTCTGATACTTGACAAATGAGTTTTCATTTCTCTTTGAGAGAGCCAGACTTACCATGGACTACCGAAGCTCCAAGTAGAGCTTGTGTCAAAGTGGTGATTTCATGATGTTTTATAGGAGATATTGATGGATCGCTTGTCTTTGTTAGGTGTCACTTCTCGAGTGGAGGTCCCTTTAAACTTGTGTTGCGTCTTGTACAAAACAGACACCAACTGTTCTGATTCAATGTGTTGATTCATTTAGGGATCCATACCAGACTGTTGTTGAGTTCTTAGCGGCATATATGCGGTATGTTGAGGAGGTGAGTGATATCCCTGGTTCAAAGGCCAGCAGCTCTTCTCAATACAAAGCAGCAGTGTCGAAACTAAGAATAATTATAGTCAATGGGCTTGAATAATCCCCATGCGCCCACCAATTTATGAACCCTATCAACATTTTTAAGTCCGGTTACATCCCCCTTCAAAATAAATATGTTAACATTAGCATAACCTGCACGCAATTTTGGAACCGAGGCCTCTTTTTTTTAGACCCACCCAACGAATTTCGTTTTTGACAAAAGTTTTTTTTTTCAATTGCTTTAAATTGTTTATTGATACCTCTCGGTTATGAAAAAAATCGTATAAAATGATAGCCTATGGTATAAGCTTCACAAATATCCCAGATAAGTACCATTTCTATACTCAATTTGTTATAAAAATTGAAAAAATCTCACCCTCACTTTTTCAAACTGTTGACGTCAATTTTTAAGATTTTTCTCGAAATTGTGTAAGTTCAATGGTCAAAACTACCCAGTGTGTTTTTCATTTCATAATTCTTGCAATTGTTTTTTTAATGTCCTTTCTTTAAGATTTAACATGTAAAATGATGTTAATATGTTCTGAATGGCCAAACTATAATTCTAAATATAAAAATGAACAGATCTTTACATAATTTCGTTTTCGACACAGTTTCCTTGCTCTTGCCTCATCTTATTTATGAATAGTTCAAATTCATGAAAAATGAGAATGAAATGAAATAACATAATCGTAATTTTCTTTACAAATATGAAAAAAGGGAAATGGGGTGAATATCAAGGAGACATCATCCCATATCCAGGTTAAAACGACCCAAAACAAAGCATCTAGGAGTCACGGTCTTCAACACAGCGAGGAATCTCACACCATATAGCAAGCCCTAAATGGTCCCCAAAAAGGTAAAAAAGTGAATAAATCAATGAAAACAAACCACATAATACTTTAAATATGAAAAACTGTTTAAATTTTAGCTATGGTGTAAAGCATTGAGGAGCTGATCAATATTTTTGCCAACAAAAATTTAACAACAATGCCGTATTTATATCCTTTATGAATAAGTTTGTTCAACGGATTAATAAGTTTGGAAGGACAATTTTTGAATTTATGCGCTTTGTAAATGATATTTCCATAGAAGTTTGGATGTGAAATGTCCTGTTGTATAAGAAGTACAAATTATAGAAATTTTGAAGTAATATAAACGTTCTACATCCATAAAACTTACCCCTATCCCAACAAATTTACTCTGAAATTGTAAATTTTTGTCTGTGATGCATAAAAATAACCAAAATGTGTGTTGTATATGACAATGTAGCATAAATTATATCATAATTTCGTATTTTAACAGCCATTTATTGACTTTAACTCTATATTTTGCCCGAAATTGATTTGTCCAAAGTTCACTGTTATATCGTAATAAATCGTAATATATGTCAAATCTTGAGGATATATCTGTAGTTATGCCAATTAATTGCTAAGTTGTCTTCAAACATTGTTTTGAAAAACAAGGAGTGTTTAATGTGACTCTAAATACCGATTATGTTAACTCTACCCCATCAAATTTTTCCCTAATATTGTCAAGTTTTACCTATGTTGGCATAAAAATAACGCAAAATGTGTATTGTATATTGATACATAAGTTATCTTAAAACAACAAGGAGTGTTGTGACTGTAAATACCGAAAATATTACCTCTACTCTAACAAAATTAAAGTTAAAAATCCAAAATAAAAATATGCCTGTCTTTACATACATATGAACAAAACATACTAAAGATTTACTTTCTTTCCAAAAGATGCATTTGATAAATCGTAATATGCAATTATGAGTAAAATTAAATTTTTTGGTGATTTTCGTGAAAAATGGGAATTTTATCATTTCAGAATTCTGCAAAATTCAAAATTGAATTGTTGAATAAGTGCCCATAAACCCCGCACATTATCTTATTTATGATATTTGGGGGTCTCTGTTTATTTTGGTGTTTGAAATGATATGTCATTTGACCTTTATACAATGATTAAGCTTTTCATGCTGAATAAAATGAAATAAATTGTGTTGAATATTTGTGGAAATGGTTAATATGTTTGCAAATTATGAGAGTGTAGTTAGTCTAAAATATTCAAAAGCATACATTCTAATAGTTAAGATACAATGAAACGATATTTTATCAACTTTTCAAGTTATATATCAAATTCATGAAGTATTTACATCTCTAAGTCAAAGCAAAATTCGAGCCTATTAAATCTACTTAAATGGTCTTCTGTATGTCAGCTTTAGTGTTATAGACACAATAATTTGCTTTAGACATTATCTTTTTATCATTTAGAGCCTGAATATTTTTAATTTTCACTTAATTTTAAGGGGAGAGGTGTGCTAATTTTGGTAATTGTGAACCTACAGCAAGACTGAAACTCAACACTTTCACGCAATCTGTTGCTTACGTATCATAAATTATTATTACATTGGCAATTATTAGACATATATTCAAAAGTCAGAGAGTCGAAATTGTGAAAATATTTAAAATTCTGAAAAATCCATTTTCAAATATTTTATACCGAAAATCAAAAATTTATGGCCATTAATGGCCTTATTTTCCAACATTGTACATGTATCACAACTGATAAATTAGGCATAAATAAGATCAAATGACTAAATTTATTTATCGTTGTCTTATAATATGTAGTTGTTGAGAAATGAGGTTTCTCAATGTGTTGAAGACCGTACGGTGACCCTTAGATGCTTGGTTTTGGGTCGTATTAACCTGAAGATGGGATGTTGTCTCCTTGATATTTACCCCATTTCTTTTCTTTTCTTTTTTATATTAAATGCAAAATTTGACCAAAGTAGTTGCACGCCCAAACTGGTGAAAATGGGTAGTTCTCCTTTAGATGAACGTTACAGTGAAATGCCACGATGCAACCATAGCTAGTAGTCGAGAAATAGACCTACACGCAAAACTTAACCAAGTCACTGAAGCGTAATTGATTGTCAATGATTTATGTAGTACTAATCAAGGCCGCGAATTAATGTGATGAAACATCATTGCCTTACAATGTGTAGTTGTTGAGAAATGGACTAAAACGTAAAACTTAATCAAAGTCACTCAAACATGAAATGTAGATCAAAGACTGTCAAGTGCACTATGTATTACTATCTAAGACCTATATACTGCCCCAATATAATTGTTCCACCTTTTATAATTTCTGAGATGAACTTAAACGCAAAATTTAACCAGACTCACTCAAGCATGAAATGTAGGTCAAAGAGTCAAGCTGCCTAGTGAACTATTTAGTACTTCAAACATATACCTACTGACATACATTGCAATACAAGTATAAGCTTTTTGAAAAAAGCTTGCCACTTTTCAGCTTTTAATTATTTTACTTTGACAAAAACATTGTCTGTATAAGTTAACAAGTGACCAACGCAGACAAAATTTCAAATTTTTAACATCTACTTTGGTTTATGAAAACCACCCACATATTGTGGAAGTTATTCAAGGTTTCATGATTTCTGATGTATAAATGGCTTTTATATATAAAGTAGTACCAATGAACGACAGAAATAATATATAAAAATACAAAAGGTTTTTTTTAATTTAAACTTTCAAATTAATAGTCAACCTTTGCATATTCCTTCACATTTAAATAAAACATTCAATTCAATGTTATAAACATAAAAATATTTAATGGCCATACTATTTCAGAATTTATGTGAAATGTCCAAAAAAGTAATTGAAGAGCAAGCAATCCTGTCTCTTTGTTCTTTAAGGTCAGCCTCACCGTCACAAATGCACTGCATCTCATTTTTAATAGATACTAGATCTACTTGTGAGTAAACTGTTAGGACTGAAGATTTAGAACATCAATACATCAGGAGAACTTCATCATTCTTCAAGAATATTTTACGAAAGGATATGGAGTAAATGAACATGAGACCATAACACATATAATAACTCCAACTGCAATAATTTTAATGAGCTGTATGGCCATTTCGGAAATCCGTTCCTCACCAGAAGCACTAGAACCCAAACAAAGGAAATCCATTATTTCAAAAATGTTTTAAATGTATAAAACCAAAAGAAATCCGAATAATCAGTAATATCAAATATAGCTAAGGACAAAACTACGATGGAGGGAGTTAATCCTAAGGTTTAAGAATTTACATGAATGTAGATAATAGTAATTGAACAAAGTGTACACATGAGATATTATCTCATGTACAAGTACACCATATCTAAGAAAGATAAAGAGTATACATCTCTACCACGGGAAATTGTTTTACCAACACCCCACTGCAATAAAAGACAAACTCCTGTATCAAATATTTTACGAAAGGATATGGAGTAAATGAACATGAATAAATTGCCATAATTAGTTGCCATGTCGGAATCGCGGATCGTTTTTTTTTTTTTTTTTGGTATTTGTTGTGAATCGTGTATTTCAGCATGACGATTACAAAGTTAACGCATACACATCGTCACACTAGCATGGCACCATTTACGAGTTAATCCGATAATTAACGATCCAACAGGAAGTTTAACCAAAGTTATAACAGCTTATACACAGCGTACCAGCAGATATTGCAGGGGAAAAGCATATATGCTTAGGGCGGAAAGTTTTTGACAATTTTTGCATGGTTGTCTGGAGAAAAGGTAAGTTTGCACAATGTTCAAAGGCAATAATGTAATATTGCTATATACCGCGGAACCCAGCAATGAATAGGCTAAACGATGATCAACAGAGAAAGGATCCACACATTCATGATAGTTTCTTCGAAAACTTCGACATAATTTCAAACTTTCAGGTGAAAACGATATTTTCTAAAATTTTACCTTTCCAACATGTATATGAATGGTTTTACTTGTTCATATATAATTAAAAGTGCAATTTCACCAATACTTTATCTCCCAAACATATGTGATATCAGCGTTGCTCGAATATTTCACACTTTTTGTATTTGTGACCGGGGGGGAGTCATATATCTTTGCGGGGGAAAGCATATTTATATATTTTAATTTACTATTTGAGAGAATGCACTTGGATGAGAGCAAAAACACGATGCAGTCTACAAGAAGGACACCAGTAACTGAATGTGTATTTTACATACAACTTTTATACACGACTTAGATTTTTTAAGCTGTATTCCTCTGACGAAATTATTGGGCAATTCTTTGTCACAAGCGACAAATAAAGTCAATACACGCTAGAAGAAAAAGTTTTAGCATCAAAGACACGGCAAAATATGTCACAAAAACATATTATTACTAGGAATAAAGCAAAATCTATAACCACTGCTTTCCCCCCGCTAAGATATATGCCCCCCCCCCCCTGGTCACACAAACAAAAAATGTAAAATATTCCATTATCGCTGATATCACATATCACATATTTTTTAGTGACAAAGTCTTGGTGAAATTGCACTTTTAATTATATATGTACAAGTAAAACCATTCAAATTCATATACATGTTGGAAAGGTAGAATTCTAGAAAATATGGTCTTGCACCCGAAAGTTTGAAATTATGTCGAAGTGTTCAAAGAAACTATAGTGTGTGGATCTTTATTCTGTTGACCATCGTGTAGCCTATCCATTGTTAGGTTCCGTGGTATATAGCATTATTACATTATTGCGTTTGAATAATGTGCAAACTTACCTTTTCTCCAGACAACCATGCAAAAATTGTCAAAAACTTTTCCTCCCGCAATATCTGCTGGTACGCTGTGTTCTAAAATGACAATTCTGTCCCAAAGCCATTTTCAAGCAGAAATCCTGCATAAAATCCCGCCCCGGGCCCGGGGTGCAAATGAGTATTGAGCGAGTGTTTTCTGCTGAAAAGTGCTGGAAGGCAAGGAACCTGGGGCGTGGAGGGTCTTTTCCGATGGGGAAATACCTCATCGGAAAAGATTATTTTCTTGCGGAATTCTTACTGAATTATCTCCCCTGATTATTTTCGGGGAAAATAGCATGTTTGCAAATTATTCGTGCCAGACACTAAAATAGGGAGAAAAAACCTGCCAGATTTCCTGAAATATGCCCCCTGATGAGATTTCAATAATTTTCGCCGGGATCTGAAGGTATGCAGGGGAAAAATTTCCAAATTATTTTGTCCCCAAGCATTTACTGGAATCACGTAATATAAATACCGGTCGAAAATCCATTATTAGTAACACTATTGCACAAGCCTGGTGATCGAGAAAATTTTCCAAATTTGAATAGAATAAATAAAATCATGCCATCCAAGGTTTATATATAGTTTCCATAACGAGAACTAGTTGATTATGAAATTTCTCACATCAAGTTAACTCGAATAATTCAATTCCTCTCCGTATCCGATTCTCTCCTTCTTCGAGGGCTTGAACTCACCTAGTGCAAAAAACGCGCCAGGCTGCTGTCCAGCTCAGACAGCCAAATCAAATTGCTTTGTCCACTGAGATTGCGCAGTTGCAAATGCCGCTAGTTATAATTAATACAAATGTATGATTATTTAAGAAGTGGAAAATTATTATTTATAAAAATATAAAATGGGCTTAAATTTCAAAATAATTATTAAATAAACAAAAGTGATGAAAGGGTTTTAAAGCAAGAGTAAAAAAGTAGAAAGTGTTGAATATGTGAAATCTACAATAAATTTCTAATGTTCAAACACGACACGATCTGGTCAAATATTAATGTGTATTTGATAATAAATGATAATTGTAAGATTTTGTACATTTACAGTCAAGACACGATATATTGTGCAATTGGAATGCAATTTTATTTTCCATACCAAAACTGCGATATATAAAATATTAATATTGAATATTGAATTACGATCTTGTCAAAACTGAAATGTGTATTCAAATATTGAGTTTAAAATTGAAATAAAAATAAAAATATTTATGCCAAATATTTTGAAATCAATGAATATTCTCAAAGACATATAATTATGTATTCCCAGATGTTATTAACACAATAAATGATTTTATTTTAAGATATCGAAAAATATTGTAATTATTATATTAGATGTGACCAGCACAAAAAAATGACATTAAACATATGTTAATCCAATTATCATAGAGTGTCTGATATGTTTATTGTAGACCCGCTAACTCAGCACGTACCTACATCGTAAAGTTCAGACGATTTTATTCCCACAATTCATAGCAATAAACGACATCCGATCGACGCGTTTTGATAGTGTATGCATCCAGGCGTTAATGAAGCGATCGTAGTGAGTGGAATATAACGACTGGATTATCCGGGTTAACATCAAGTTAAATAAATTTTGCAAATGTTTGAAAGCGAGGCTTGCCGAGCTTTTAAACATTTCAAAATTTATTTAACGAGATGTGAGAAATTTCATAATTAACGTGTTTAAGTTGTGGAAACTGTTTCTCTAATGACTGAATGAAAAACGCCGAGGATTTTATTCCGAATAAATTTGGCGGGAAATTTCACGAAACTTGTTCTCCTCTCTAGAGAGGTGACTAGAAATCCTTTATTGTCACCGGTGACAATATGACATTTATTTAACTGAGAAAACTCGATAAATCACCGCTATCTATATAATAATATAATAATATCATGGATAGCATCGACGATTCCGTCTGGGAAGATAGCAGACCAACCTCATCACCCGAAATACAGAAATTCTGCAATACTCCACCAAAAAGTAAGAAGGGGCAACTTTGCCAAACCGGGGAAAGAAGGACTTTGCTGGAGGCATACCAAGCGGCAAGACGACGCCGATCAGCCGATGGGAGGGAAATTTAAGGTGGCCGAGACCATAGGGGAACTGAGGAAAATCGCCAAGGAGGAAAAGGTGAAGGGATATAGCAGGAAAAATAAGCTCGATTTGGTGCGGCTCATTGAGTCAGCGACCGACCGAAAATTCAAACGCCGGGATGTATTCACCAGGTCGCAGCTCAAGGCGATCGCGAGGCGGTGGGGGATTACCAATATCTCCCGGCTGAAGAAAGACCAGCTAGCCGAGAAGGTGAAGAGGAGCATTGAAGAAGCCGCAGACCATAGAGAGGTTGCGGATAAGCGGGAGGCCGTGGGTAGGGTAATTGGCACGGTGACTATCAAACCCAAGACGCAGCAGGACGTGGAGACTTTCATCAAGCTAAGCTGGGGGAAAATCCGAAGCACGATTTCGGAGGGGCTGGCAGAAAAGAAGGGGTTGAAAGCGGAAATAATCCTTCACGTGGAGATGGTGAAGATCAGCCCGGCGACCCGTGAAAATATCTACGCCAACCAAAAATTCCGGTCGGCCCTGATGGTAATCACCGAGTCGGCAGATTTGGACGAAGTGATAGCACGGATTGAGAATAAGGTCATTGAGAGCCTGGCAACTTTCCAGGCTGGGGGGAGCAAACGGACCTTTGGGGAGATCCAGCTGAATGAGTACAAGTCCCTCAAGGGAAGCTCATATATCCCACTTCCCAAGAAGCTCGCTGCCAAGAAGGCATTAGTAAACTTGCAAAATGAGGATCAGCAGTGCTTCAAATGGGCGATTATCTCGGCCCTCCACCACGAGGAGATGGATCAGAAGCATGCCAGCCGAGTCAAGCAGATTCGACGGCATCGAATTCCCGGCCTCACTTCGGTCAATCGATAAGCTCAATGAGGGGATCAAGGTCAACGTATACGGATTCGATATGGGGAAGGAGGGAGGGACTTATCCGATGAGGATATCCGAAAGGAATGATGCCGGGGCAAAGCACGTGGATCTCATGCTAGTGGCTAACGATGAGACACGGCACTACTGCTGGGTGAAGAATCTCTCGCGGCTCTTGGCGGCGCAGGTGAGCGATCACGATGGGGAAGCTTACTTCGTCCGCCGATGCCTAAATCACTTCACTCGGCAAGAAAATCTTGATCAGCACATGGAATATTGCGGGCAGAAGAAGACGGTGAAAATCGAGATGCCCAGCGAAGGGAGCTACGTCAGCTTCCAAAATCACATCCGGTCGATGAATGTGCCATTCGTCGTCTACGCAGACTTCGAGTGCTTTACGACCAAGGTGGGTCCCGAACCGAAAAAGACTGGCGTAGACGGAATCGTGCAGCTGCTGGAGCGCATAATGAAGAATACCATCCAGACGGCAGAAGGGGGCGAGCCGTCGGAACCTCATACCAAGATCCTCCAGAAGCACGTCCCATCGGGATTCTGCTACCATATCAAGTGCTTCGATCAGACGGTATACGCCAAGAAGCCGGCGATCGACACCATGCAGCAAGAAGGGGAGGACGTGGGGCAGATCTTCGTGGATCGGCTGACGAAAGATATCCGGGAGATCTTTCAACACAACGATTTCAAGAAGCCCATGGTGATGACAGAAGAAGATAAGATTGCCTTCGCGGAAGCCACTAAGTGCTTCATCTGCGACCAGGAGCTCGGGGAGGATAGGGTGATGGACCATTGCCACTTAACGGGCAGATTTCTGGAAGCCGCAATCTGAACTATAAGGCGCCGAAATTCATCCCGGTCATCTTTCAAAACCTGGCAGGCTACGATGCCCATCTATTCATCAAGGCGCTGGGGGTAACCGAGAGCAAGACTGACTGTATCGCCAACACCGATGAGCGCTACATATCTTTCACTCAGAGCGTGGCGGTCGGCTCATACAAGGATAAGAAAGGCAAAGAGAAGACGCTCTATCAGCACCTGCGCTTCATCGATAGCTTCAGGTTCATTGGGACAAGCCTGCAGAAGCTGGTAGAATCCACGCCGGCTGATGCCTTCATAAATATGAGGCGGGAATTTGGGGCCAAGCCGATGGAAGCGGGGCTCTTCCAGATCGGGTACTTTGAGTCGGAAAATGGGCGAAACATCACCTTGCGCGAGGTGATCGACCGGGAAAAGCTGAAGCATATAGTGACGCACCGGAAGACTACGAGCTGGGTAGTAGGTATATCAAGGGGGAGAAGGTGGATAAGGACGCTCAGCTGACGCTCTTGAAAGATTACTTGCCCGCACCAATGCCCTGGGCGAGTGCCCGATGCGATATTACCAGCGCCACGACTTCGGAAGGTATTGGACGGGCGAGAAGATTGGTCTCCAGAATATCAACCGCCGCATCCGACATACCTTATGCGCAGATCATATAACCGATATCGATATGAAGGATGTGCATCCGACTCTGCTCTCCTGGTATTGCCACGAAAATGGCAGCGCATGCACGGGGCTCGACGCATATATCAGCGACCGGGAAAGGCTAATCGCGGACCTGCCTACGAGGAAATTAGCCGGGACGACGCCAAAACCTACCTGTTAGCCATCATCAATGGAAAGATGGTCAGGCTCAATCAAAACGCACCAGCATGGCTCCGGGACTACTATGGGGGAATGAGGCAGATCATGGAGGAAGTGATC
>MJUU01056994.1:0-11504 GCA_002080025.1 Modiolus philippinarum | reverse complement strand
AAAAAAAAAAAAAAACATACCCCCCCCTTTCAGGTTAAATGGTCGGTCCCTTAGGTCAATAGGAAACAGTTGCACTTGCTTGGCACGGTGATTATCGAGCCTAGACGGACACATTATGTGGAGATTTTTATCGCCTTTCCGAGAAAGAACGATTGCAGAAGGCAGGGACGAAAGTGTTATCAGTTGTCCCAAAGAACGGTCAAAAATTTAAGGCAAATCCATAATGTCAACCTTGCCTATTGATATAGTGTCGGCTGATACAGACCAGGAGATAACGAAATTTAAAGACACAACCAAGGAAAGCATGGCGAAATTCCAGTGGGAAGGCAACAGTAACTTCTTATATATTTATCAGCAGGTGATCAAGCCAACTGACAACAGTTTACATGCGAAGAAGCTTTCCTGGAGAAATGAATAACTAAATACCGAAGTTACTGTGAATTTAGGTTCTGCATATGCGCATTATGTCTCTTCTAACGTTTGGAAGACCAAAAAAAAAACTCAAAGATGTTTAAAACTGATAGAGAACAAATAACCAATATGATCTAAATGTAAAGCCAAAATCAGCTAAGGACAGAGCTTTGCAAGAGGGAGATGCTCCTCAGTTTTTAACAAAATTTACAAAAATTTAGATATTGTAAAGTTCCAAATAGAATCGGCTTTCCGGTCAGCACCTAACTATTGACTGCTGGGCTAGTAAGCATCCCCGGGGATTAACAGTCCACCAGCAGTGGCATCGACCCAGGAAGCAATCATTAATTTTTAGAGAACAGGAACCGGATGTTCTTCGGCTGTACTATTAGCTCTTCGCTCAATTGAAGAAGTGGACTAGAAGTTCAGACATAGGGTTAGCAAGTGAATGAAGTATTTCAAGTTAGATAGTATCGAGATTCTGGTATCTTTAAGGCAATTGACAGATTTGAAACACTAAACGCTGGCATCAAAGTAAATGTCTCCGGTTATGCAAACAGGAAGGATGATGGGTTGCAGATCTAAAAAAAATTGGCTGGAAATCTTTTTTATAAAAATCTTCGAGAACGTCAACGTGTGACTTGTAGACCTTCCTTTTTTCTGGTCGAAGATGAGACGCCCCACTTTTTGTTGGTGAGAAGTTTGCTGCAGGTCAGAGGTGACTAAATGTGAGTATGAAATCTACTTTAGCTGGAGCTTCAACCACTTTTCCTCTGTAGGCGATGATTGATAGGAAGAGAAACTCGAGTTAAAAATACATACCAAACTCAAATTGCACATACAATCAAGGTATTTTGCACTGCATCAAGCCTTTTGACGAGGTGGTGTACATCAGTGTGCCTGTGATTTAAACCACGCACGTAGAATAAAGGTTAGGTATGACCCTTATAGTCGTGATGAAGGACGTCCCGGACTTCTACCAATCGCATCCTTACTTCAACAAGCCAATGACCGAGGATGACAAAAAGAATTCAAGAAAGATACCCAGGTAAATTATGACTGCTTATTCTCAGGAAAATTCAAAGGGGTAACAATTATCGGTTTAAAAATGAACTTCAACTCATCAAAGTTCATTCCAAAAAGCTGGATCGATAGCTATCCCTTCATTTAAAGCTTTGGATGAATTGGGCGAAAGATCGATCGCATCTTAATATGGAAGGGCGGTCGCAAAGCTTGAAGTTAATTGGCATCTTTCCCCAGTATTTGAAAGCAATTGCGGCCAATGCAGATGTCAACGTGTGATAGGAGTTTAATCACAAGCCATCGAATTCTATATCTTTTAGGATGACAGTATCAAATCGGTGTTTAAGTGGAACATTAACCCGAGGGAGGTCATTTATTGTCAGAGGCATGAGCACATGACGCAGCCTAACGACTGCAAGTTGTGATGATGATTTACCGAAATTAACAGAAGATCCAATTCGATTCCTAGCGGACCCTGTTGTAGAGCTGCGTTACTATCAGCAAACACAGCTATCAAAGGTTATGTAGCGCTGATACAATTTTTGCATGTAAAGCAGAGTCGCAACACCCAGCACACTATCTTCGTGGAATACATGGTCGACATCGATGAAAAGGACGCACCATAAACGCTGCTCTCATAGCACTGGGTTCAACACAAATTCTAACTAGGAAAACTATTTGTTAAACTGATCACGACTCCATAGGCTGACCTATTAGAAGATTATACAATCATGATTATAGTTCACCCGTGGACTTCGAATGTAATAAAAATTTTCGTTCCCTACCAAGGCTCCCTGGCCTGTAAGAAGTTCTGTTATTGATTCACATGGAATCATTCCACGCTGAATATTTGTGCATTTACTCCGTATTCTTTGCTTGAAACTGGAGAAGAATAGTAACACTTTGCCAGCGGCAATACATGTATCAAGTTATCTCTCTTCTTTTAGAACTGCATGAGTGAATTAAAGATTAAAAATGGAAGGAAATCGAGTCATAAAGGAAGAAAAGTTAGAATTGCAAGAGTGAATTAAAGACTAAAAGTGGAAGGAAATCGAGATTTAAAGGAAGAAAAGTTGGCAATGGGTTACCTGTCTTGTTCTGCCGAGATCCTACTATCTGTTGTCAGATGAACCCATATCATCAGATCAAGATAAAACAGCTCATTTCATGTGGCATCGTCACCATTCACGATTTCGACTTGAGAATCAAATGATTGATCAAGGTATAAAAGAGTATAAAGACCATAAATACGAATTCCCAGCCGGTACTCATCTCAATAATGATGGTTCTGAAATACACATCAACATCGAGACCAAGGACCAGTTTCTGTACACCACAAAACGTTACGTCTTGGTCGGAGGCCAGATTCCAAACGATGGATCCGACTCTGCTGATGCAAATATGGCGTTGCTTGCTTACAACATTGGCATAAATCTTTTTCGTAGCATTAATTACATACTCTCCATACTCTCCAGCAAGAATATAAAAAAACCTCGAAGAACCAGGATTTAGCAATACAATACCTGGAACAATGACTTTAACCGCCGACTTTAGAAAATTTGCAAATCTAAGGGTCATAAAAATTCTACTCCCGATGGTGATACATTCAACATAGTGCCTACCAGTGGAAATGGGCACATCATCACCAGACCCGCAAGCAAGGACTCGTTTCCTCTATCCGGTCATGCATGAGGAAGATATCCTGACTCATTTCTCAAGTAACTCCTCTGACGAATGCATGCTGCGAATGTGCACCGTGATCAAGTTATCAAGGATAAGTGGCTGATCTCGGGATCAAAGAGCCGTCTACCACATCCAAGAAGATCTTTCTTTCCGCAACCATAAGACACGGTAATATCCATTGCTTCGTGTTCCATGGGCAGATTGCTTTTGATCAGTAGTACCATAATGGCTACCCCCACCGGTGCCACAACAGCTATTCTTCTGTATCCTTTGTCTGTTTACCAGTAAGTGCAACGGTCATGTCTATGATCAACGCATCAATAAAATGAAAAAGAAGCACAAGAGTATTGTACGAACAGCTTAACTAAAAATGTCGTAGTTCAAAGCTTTGGTCTCGGCGGTGTGACTGAGAACCCATATGAAGAAAAGGTTCAGCCATGGAAACTCTCAATCCCTAATAGGATGATTTTTACTAGTAATGCCCATGTTCGACTTCCAAATCTGCTCACTTCCTCAACCACATGTCTCTTTTCCAGTGAGATTACTCTCATCTCAAAGTCTGCTGTTTGAAAAGTCTGTCAGCCAACAATTCAAAGTCGAATTAGTCCTACCCGCTATAGATTACTCTCTTCATGCCGAATTAAACGAACTGCAACCGAGATCACGTCATCTGAAGTTTTCCAATATAGTCCAAAAACCTCGGTCTTCAACCCATTTCATCTTCAGAATCAAAATTTTGCTCGATCCGAACTTACCTTGCGTCACCTGGAAAATTGCTACTTTAAAGAATTGACAGTGTAGCACTTCAGGTCAGCTTGTGTAGTCAAATTACTTCATACTAAAATGTTTTTAAAATTTAGTCAACTAAAGCGATGGGTTTTGTCATTTATGAACATTACAAGGTTTTAGAACACAACCGCAGCATGTCGACCATTGAAATTGGAACAAATGTAATTTTTAGTGAATGTGGACACAGTAAAGAATTTGACCTCACTATAAGATGGTCACAGTAATAAGCTGGACACAAACTAGTGAAAAAATATATTAGCCCTTTTGATCCTTATAGCTTGGAAATAGTAAGAAATATACAGAATCTGTTGACTCACAATTAGAAGAAGAAGAAAAAAAAACCCACCATTTAAGTCCGAAAAATAGAAATTAAGCATACAATGAAAGTTGTAATTTCTGCCCCTTGGCTCTATAAAGCGTCAAAACGGTAAAAGCTATGCAAAATACAATGACATAGAAATTCTAGGCAATCTGCACATTTGTAATTTTGGCCTCTTTTGGCCCTTCATAGCTCGAAAAGGAAAAGAGGAAAAGAGTTGTAAAAAATCTGTGGGCTGAGAAATATGTCAATTTTGCATTGAATCAATTGAAAAAATCTGCATAAAAATCGGACTAAAAAAAAATTAGATTTGCCCCTATTTGGGCCAAAATTATCTCATTAATGGTACATGTGACGGACATCCGTTGCATTTAAACAGATTGAAAATTTCTCAGGAGCATACTAAAGGAAACCCCATCAAAATCTGATAAATATTCTATAGCCAAATATATGAAAGCACCCAATTTATCTCTTTTTAGACCCCCCATTTTTAAACAATAACCAAAACCAATCCTAGCCTTTTTGTGCCTAGGAATATTGTGTTACAATTTCATAGCATTTGATCGACTGGAACTTAAGTTATTGACAAAACACACACACACGCAAAAAACAAAAACAAAACAAAACAAAACAAAAAAAAACAAAAACAAAAAACAAAAAAAACAAAAACAAAAAACAAAAATCAAAATGAAAAAAACCAAAAAAGCCCCAAAAAGTGTCTACAAACACAGCGGACGACAATGACGACGAAGACAACAACGACTGCAATAAAAAAGACAATTAGGTTAATATTAATCATACGTTATGCTATAAAAATACAATAGATAACTATTCCAGTTACATGGTCCTTTGCCCTTTAATCCTGTCGACCATTCACAATTCGGTAAGTCAAGTGGTAAACCGCACACCCCAGATTTTATTGACAATTGCTGTCGCCAAACTAATCAACTGTGAAACATGCATTTCGTAAGCAGAAAAAGTTAGAATAGACCTCTCCATGTCAGTGAAATTGATATTTTGAAATTTAAGCCATCCCTTTAATTGATAATTTTGTTGTCCTTTTTAGTATTTAGTACCGAGTTGACCATTGAGAGATGTACATTTAGAAGTTTCTGTTGTTTCCTCTATCTTAAGTTTTGGTGGATGTAGTGATTGGATCTATGAAATTTCATTTTATTTCTATATGACTTTGTATGATACACATAAAATGCATATGTGTTTCAGACAATCCTTTTTTGTTTCCACTGCATGCCATGTAAAGCAGCTGTAGGCGATGCTTGCGCAGACGATAGTGGATGTACCTACACTAATGGGAAATGTGTAAGTGGAACATGTGGCTGTGAAAATACTCACTACGTTGATGGAAATGTTTGTCGGCCTAGTAAGTTTGATAATTAAACAGGCTGTTACAAACGATGAATGTTGATGCACCCATCTAGTCAACATGTCAAATTATTTGATTTCATATTTCACCAAATTATCAGAGATAGAAATCTTTTGACCTTCATCTTAAAATTGAAAACAGAGATAGACTACAATCAAAACTATGAGAAACGCGCTGACTTCGCGTTTCCAATAATCATCTCCCTTTTCTTTGAAGCAACATACCTACAACACCAGGATATAGAGTTTACATTGCCCAACTCATGCTTTACTCAAAGGCCTTTGGTCGATACAGTGACTTCCTTTATTTAGCCTGGTTGTTCACAAATAGGCTACTGAAATAAAGGTATGTTGCAGTTCATCGAAGAATTTTATATGGGTCCATGTTTTTCATCTGTATGTGTTTCCCCTTTTCTTTTCTGTGTTGCCTTTGTATCTTTTTCTTTGCGATGTTGCAATTGTCTTGGGTTATTTTTTAGACTGACGATTCGGTCCTCATTTGCTTTTTTTAATTGCCATTTACATGCTTGTTAAGGCTTTTTAACTTTTGGTTTTGTTTTTGTAAACAAAACTGTATCATTTCAAAACTACTCGCTGATAAACTAATTTCAATTGGATGGGTTTTCTATATTCAAAACATTTGATCAAAATTTCATTGATCGTTGATACTGTCAAAAACGGTCAAAAAGTTTTACAAAATTGTCTAGGGATTCAAAGACCCTAAAGATTTGAATTCATACGAAAAATTTCAAAGAAAATTTTAAAAATGGAAAAGGAATTGCATTTGTGAAAAGAACAACAAAACACCGAAGTTATTTTTAATTCATTTTCTGAATATGTCGCATTTTGACAACTTATATCTCATCAGTGCAGATCAAACTAAAACATTTGGAAGTCCATTTACCGAAAAACGTGTAAAAGCTTATAGAGAACAAATAACATTAAACCTTGGGTGTTAGTATTTACACAAATTTAGATAATAGTAATAAACAAATACAACATCGTCGTCAGCGTGTGTTAAGCTGTGTCGTCTTTTAAATTGTATATGACGTCATTTTTGCTTTCACATGATTGCAACGTCACAATGTAAGAAATTACAATTTGCCTCTACGCTAGGATTTTAGGGGCACAGTCACAGATTGCGACGAAGCATTGAAAATGAAACCCTATTTCTTCTAAAATATATCCCAACATCATGACCAGCTCCACAGTACCTGTTATATTTTCTCTTTACAAGCTGGGTTATTTTAATTTATCATTCCTCTCCTACTATTTCAAGTTATAGGAGACCCAGATAAAAAAAAAAAAAAAAAAAAAAACTTCTTTCACGGGGTTGTTTTTTTCCAAAATTGATGATGGCCGGATCCTTGTCAAACAGGGAAAAATAGAAATTAATTCTGGGAATTCTCCAGGAAACATAATTTGAATGTAGCAAAATATCAAATTTACTGGTGCAATCAGAAAAAATCGCGCCAACTTGATTATGCATGTGGTTTTCTTTTAAAGGACTTAATTTCTATGGAAAGATATGTCAATAGGCATTGTACACTCGGTTGACAAAATTGTGGTTCTTCAGACTCTGTTTCTAGTCACCAGAAACAAAGTATAATGAACTATATTTTTTTTACCACAGGTACAAAATGTTTAAAGCAAAGCCGTACAAAGTTTACTAGTAATATTTTTTTTTCAAATGCAAGATTAAATCCTTACAAATATTTTCATATGATTTTCATTGAATATTTACACTGATGCTGTGAAATTATCCCATGAAAATGTCATGAAATTGTTCCATCGGACTTTCTCGTGAAAACCCCGTGACTTTTTGGGTCGTAAGTATATCTATATAAATCATGAAATTTTCACGGGTTTGCTTATATCTGTTTGCAAGGAAATTCGAATCGACAACATCGTGATTCTATATTTTACTAAACAAGAAAATAAATCGGTCTGAAGTTTTCACAAACTAATTCACTGGATATTCACGGGAGAAAATATGGGGGATTTTGTTTTCAAGGAAATTTCGCAGCAAGTTAATTTCAAAAAGCAAAAAGTATGACGGAATTTTCGTGCCCTATGAAATTTTACAGGACCTGTATTCCAGAAGTGTTAAAATTTGAATACCCTCATCCGGACAGTACCGCATTACCATCTGCGGATTGATTAAAAGACAAAATGTATAAAGGCAAGATAGTTCTTTGTTCTTAATTTTGTTTTTCTAACCCAAGTACGCAGTCCCTAATACAATATTTTGCCCTGGTACGATTATTATCACAAAAGACACTTAACGAAATATCTGAACAATTTCTATTCTCGTTATCACATTAAATGATTTCTTAATATATGTTTATTAGTGTTTTGTATCATTTAGTTATCCTTATAATGAGTTTTTGAAAATTTTGAACTTCAAACACACCGTGACTTTCAAAATGCAAACCAAGCGATAAACTCTTCTTATGACTTGAAAAGGGGGAGATACACAATGAATTTACCTGTACCTTTAATTATAGGGGACGGCCGGTTGATTTTCGGAGTTGGGGACAGGGGTTGGGCGATTGCGTTAATAAATAAATGAATCTTGGTGCCAGTGAAAATAGATATTCTTATCCTACTTGAAAAAAAAAAAAAAAAAAATTTATGTAAAATCACCAAAGCCCCCCCTCCCCTTCCCCCCTGGAAATCGAATGGTCATCCCCTTACAAAAATGTATTCTATTGCGAATTGATCGTGTTTCCTTTTACCACCTACCTCCGCCCCCCCTGTGCATATAGCAATTGATTATTTGCCGCTGCATCTATGTTTTACGAAAGGATGGGGAGTAAATGAATATGAGACCATAAAACATGTTTAACTCCAGCTGCAATAATTTTAATGAGGTGTAAGGCCATTTTGGAAATTAATTCTTCATCAGCAGCACTAGAACCCAAACATACCAAAATCCACAATTTCAAAAAATGTTTAAAATGTAATAAAACCAAACAAAATCCGAATAATTAGTAATATCAAATATAGCTTTGTATAAGGACAAAACTGTAATGGAGTATTTACACAAATTACCAATAATGGACTTCTGATAATAGTAATAAACAAAGGGTACACATTAGATATAGTTTCATGTACAAGTACACCACATCTAAGAAAAATACAGAGCATACATCGTAACACTTGGAATTGTTTTATTTACTACCCGATCGGCAGACATGTAAATGCAAATTCAAGCTTTTGGATTAAATACAAAAGACGATGAATATTTTATAATCTTTAGCTGACGAAAAAAAACAAACGAATTATCAGTTCTGTGCATCTATCATGCACAAGAATGATACTTGTGTGTCTGTTGCTCTTCATTGATGTCATAATTTAACAAATGAACTTTGAAGTTTTTCTATTTTGATGAAAATCTTTTCAAATTGTTCCTCCTTTGAGTTACAGTGCAAACCGTTTTAAGCATGACATTTTTTGTGTAAAAGGAATGCTGTGGACAGAAACATGGGACATAACATGTGATTTCAAGGGAAAAAATGCAGCTGGGCTTGTTCGTTGCAATCTGTCAAACACACAAAACACTGCAAATGACAATCGTCCAGCACAAAAAACACTGTGAGAAAAACATGGGAAAAATGTGTGCACGAAATTAACACTGTAACACATTTTTTGTATGAAGTGGTATAGGGACGCTATCTTTCATGAAACATGAAACTTTGAAACTTTTTATTTCACTAAAGGCCCACATGATGCATAATAGTGCAACATTACACATGTAAAATATGGAACAATCATATATACATATAAGAATTAGTATATGCAGATGAAAGTAGAGTATGCAATTTACTAGTTATTAAATAGAGATATAACAATTTTACAAAATTTTGCCCATCCAATACGTACATATTTATCTTGGCTATTCATTATCTGAGAAAAACTAACAATGTTTCAGTTATTATATATATGAACTGGTATGAATTTATATCTTTCAGAACAGAAAAAAGTACAGTTAAACAAATAGTGAAACTCATCACCTATTTCTTCCTTTTTACACAAATCACAGATTCGTTCAGATCTATCTAGACTAAAAAATCTACCAGCCTCAATTGGCAATTTATGACTACCACATCTAAACTTGATAAGACTATATAACAAATTTGGTGGAAGAACAGAGAGATAGTTCTCAAACCCAATTTCAGATTTATAAATTCTATAATTAATACACTTAGGTGAATTAAATATTTGCGTTTTCCACTCTTCAATAAATTTATTATGAAAAAACTGTTTTACAATTTTTGACAGATTAATATTAGCTAAATTAAATACAGTTTGATCATTCCAACACTCATAATAACCACATTCAAGCAAATTATTGTGATACATGACAACCATTTAGAATGACACACATCACCTGCATCAAGCCTATATAATATATCATACAAAGTGCGAGAAATTTTCTCTTTTATGCCATTTAATATTCGTTGCCAAAAACCGACCATTCTGGCTTTTATACATACTGACATAGGAATATTAACAAGTTCTCCATAAACAATACAATTTGGAGTACATTTTTTAACTTTCAATATATATACTTACAAAATTCTAAATATACAGACTCAATAATTTCATTATTTTATAACCCCAAACTTCTGCACCATATAATAATATAGATGCTACCATTGTGTCAAAAAGTTATAATAAAATATCTATTGGCAGACAAAGTTTTCTTGCTTTACAAAATACATAGAACATTGCTTTTCTAGCTTGTTGAACATGTCTAGATTTATTTTGGTAAAAAGAACCCTTTCTAGAGAAAATAGTACCTAAATATTGAAAATCTTCAACTACAGCTATTTGTTCATTATTATAAAAAAACTGAGTATTCTCACATTACACAATATCCCATACCTCCACCCCCCCCCAAAAAAAAAATTGACCCCTAAAAATACCCTCATTTTAAGTAAAAAAGCCTTAAATTTCACAATAGAAAAAAATTTGAGAGCTGGGAGTACACCGAAAAGAAAAAAGTTACACAGAAAAAGTGAGAAAAAAATTTGACCCCCCTCCCCCCCAAAAAAAATTACCCGGGAGTACAGCGTAAATGAAAAAATATCCGCGAGTTCATCACATTAATTTTTGTTCCTGGTGTGTGTATTGATTATAATATGCTATTCAATAGGACAGTTTTAAATAAACTAAATCGATCATTACAAATATTTACCTGGTTGACAAGAGAATGTTTACACGTTACGTAGATGATGTTGTGCACTACTTTGGAGCTTGAAAAAGGAATAGAAAATTCATCTAAATTGTTGGATTATTTAAGAAATGCAGAATTAGTGTATTTCAGGGATGTGGTCAACGAAACAGTTTATTATTATTACTGAACGTTTAAACTATTATAAACAAATGACATTAGCTCAACAAAATGAATCATAAGACATCTATTGATCAACGGACATGCATGTCCGCCGAACAAAAGCTTGATTGGAATATTGATCAGACTGTTGCTAGATCTATTACATAGCGACTATATACGAAAATAATGTAGCGGACTTGCATGTCCGCCTAAGAAAAGACTATTTATTGGAATATTGATCATTGCATAACGACTATATACGAACATTATGTAGCGGACTTGCATGTCCGCCTAACAAAAGATAACGATTCAGTGTCACCGTTGTTAAGGATTATGTGTTGACTGCCAGCTGAAACATTCTACCGCTCCAGCTAGAACGCGAAAGATCAATTAACTTTTCTGTTTTTAAATATCTTATTCCATATAAACTATTTCTCAATGCTATATTTAGAAACGGTTATGCATAACCGGGGTAGTTTCCTAACAATATCGGTGTTTGATTATTAATTTTTTGAGAGTATTATTGTTTTTATGTATTGTCTTTTTGTAATAAAG
>MJUU01056991.1:74943-93360 GCA_002080025.1 Modiolus philippinarum | reverse complement strand
CCATAACATAATACGACCGCAAAATTTTTGCGGTCGTATAAAAAGTCCAAAAATAGTTAGAAAATCTGAAAAAATCAAAATTAATCAAAACTTAAATGCATGGTGCACATCTGCAATATATATTAAAGCATTCTTGCAAGTTTGTTTGGAAAGTACCAAGCGGTCTTGGAGGAGTTGCGGATAATGGAGGTATACCCTAGGATTCCAATAAGCTAAAATGACCAAGTCCAAAAATAGATTCAAAATCTGGATGAATAAAAATAAATGAAAAACAAAATGGATAGTGCACATCTGCAATACATATTGAAGCATTCTTGCAAGTTTAGTTGGAAAGTATCAAGCGGTCTAGGAGGAGTTGCGGATAATGAAGGTATACCCTAGGACTCAATTAAGCTAAAATGACAAAATCAAAAAATAGCTCTAAATCTGTAAAAATATAAATAAAGACAAGAGGCTCTCAAGAGCCTGTATCGCTCACCTGGTCCTTGATCAACATAGAGATTTTATGTTAAAGAGCCAATATACATGTATATAATTAAACTATAGTTCCAATATGCCCAATTAGTTTAAGGGGAGAAGACTGCTGTAAGTGTTCCTCATGGGGTCCAATGTTAAACTGGTCCAATGTTAAACTATGTTCCCTGCTGGCAGCCATCTTGGATAAAGTGGGAACCTGAAAAAAAAAATTCTTTTCAGGGGTCCACATAAAGACTATTGTGGCCAAGTTCGGTGCCCATTGGCTCAGTAGTTTCAAAGAAAAAGATCTTTGAATGTGTTTTCCCATAGGGTCCAATGTTAAAACTATGTTTCCCGCTGGCAGCCATCTTGGATATCGCACAGACCTGAAAAAACATCTTTTCTGTAAGGGACCACCAAAGGACTATTGTTGCCAAGTTTGGTGCCAATTGCCTCAGAAGTTTCAGAGAAGAAGATCTTTGAATGTGTTTTCCATAGGGTCCAATGTTAAAACTATGTTTCCCGCTGGCGGCCATCTTGGATATCGCATACCTGAAAAACACTTTTTTTGTAAGGGACAACCAAAGGACTATTGTGGCCAAGTTTGGTGCCAATTGGCTCAGTAGTTTCAGAGAAGAAGATCTTTGAATGTGTTTTCCCATAGGGTCCAATGTTAAAACTATGTTTCCCGCTGGCGGCCATCTTGGATATCGCACACACCTGAAAAACACTTTTTTGTAAGGGACCATCTAAGGACTATTGTTGCCAAGTTTGGTGCCCATTGGCTCAGTAGTTTCAGAGAAGAAGATCTTTGAATGTGTTTTACCATAGGGTCCAATGTTAAAACTATGTTTCCCGCTGGTGGCCATCTTGGATATCGCACAGACCTNAAAAAACACCTTTTTTGTAAGGGACCACCAAAGGACTATTGTGGCCAAGTTTGGTGCCAATTGGCTCAGTAGTTTCAGAGAAGAAGATCTTTGAATGTGTTTTCCCATAGGGTCCAATGTTAAAACTATGTTTCCCGCTGGCGGCCATCTTGGATATCGCACAGACCTGAAAAACACCTTTTTTGTAAGGGACCATCAAAGGTCTATTGAGGCCAAGTTTTGTGCCAATCGGTTCATTAAGTTCAGAGAAGAAGATCTTTGAATGTGATTTCCCATAGGGTCCAATGTTAAAAACTATGTTTCCCGCTGGCGGCCATCTTGGATATCGCATGGACCTGAAAAACACCTTTTTTGTAGGGGACCACCCAAGGACTATTGTGGCAAAGTTTGGTTCCAATTGGCCCAGTAGTTTCAGAGGAGAAGATCTTTGAATGAAAAGTTTACGACAGACGGACGGACGGACGAAGGACAGACGACGGACACAAAGTGATGGCAAAAGCTCACCCTGGCATTAGCCAGGTGAGCTAAAAAACTATGAGAAAAGCTCACTAATAAATACCCCCCACAACCCCATTTGATTCCAAAAATTATAAAATCAACCAAATCACATTCTTAAATAGAAGGTGCACATCTACATTATGTCATAAAGACTGCGTTAAAGTTTCGTGAAAATCTATTGAGTGGTTCAGGAGGAGTAGCAGATAAGAGATGTGTACTCCCTTGAAACGTGATGTCTAAGTCCATGTTTTGATATGGGAAACCCCAAAAATCAATCAAATCAAATTCTGAAATAGGAGGTGCACATCTACATAATGTCATAAATACTGTGTTAAAGTTTCATGAAAATCTATTCACTGGTACAAATGGAGTAGCTGATAAGAGATGGGTACCCCCACCCCCCTTGCAATGTAATGGCTAAGTCCATGTTTTGCTATGGGAAACCCCAAAAATCAATCAAATCAAATTCTGAAATAGGAGGTGCACATCTACATCATGTCATAAAGACTGTGTTTAAGTTTCATGAAAATCTGTTCACTGGTTCAGAAGGAGTAGTGGATAAGAGATGAGTACAGGTGTAACAGACAGACAGACAGACAGACGGAAAGACGGACCGACAATCCCATCACTATATACCCCCCACTTGAACACTATATACCCCCACTTTTCAAGTAAGGGGTATAAGTAGAAATGCTGCTCCGCTAGACTACAAATGAAAACCTCTATAGCCCAATGGACAGATTTAGAAATTCAATAACATTTTGTAATCATCATTGTTTCGAACGTCTTAGATTGGTCAAAACATTTTGAAAGGACACTGAGCTTGCGCAACATCATTTATGAGGATGGAAGTTGAATTTCTGAATTGGTCCATTGCAATACATTTCTTTGAACAGTGTTGAATCCCAACAGTTATGAAAATCACTAGTTATGAAAATCACTAAGTGCAAGGGAAGTTGAAATAATTGCTATTTATACATGCCAAGTAAATTGTGACATAAAATTCTCATCCATAGTTGGTTATCTCAAAACTTCAACTAATGGCAAACAAGAAATGGTTACATGACAGATCTTAAAATGGCTTACAAGTTACAAATCGTTATAATAAAACTCCAAATAAAAACAAATTTTAAATCTTTAAAACATACAAAAGTCCAGTAAACTGCGACAAAATTTCTCATCCATGTTGTGTTATAGTAAACTTTAAACATATCAGCAAACAGGAAGTGGTATAGCAATAGACCTCAAAATGTTTTACACATTACAACTCCGATCATAATCAAGCTTCAGACCAAATATGACATCATTCAATCATATATATGCTGAGAAAATTGTGATGAAAATTTCTCATTCATAGTTAATTGTTTAACATCAAAGAATCTGCAAACAGGAAGTGCAAGCAAAACAGACATGTTAATGACTTGCCCATTATAGCTCATCATTAAAAAGCTCCAGACAGTCATTCCCATTTTTTCAAGCCTAGTTAACTGTGGAAAAAACACTAATCTGTAGTGGATTATAGTAAAACTCAAACATACAGGCAAACAGGAAGTGGAAGAATGACAGATCTGAAAATGGCTCACATGTTACAATTAATTATATAAAGCTCAAGACCAAATTTGAAATCATTCCTACTTATAAAAGCCAAGTAAACTGTTACAAAAATTTCTAATCCATGGTAGGTTATAGTAAAACTTCAACATATTGGCAAACAGGAAGTGGCAATATGGCAGGCCTAAAAATGGCTTACACATTTACTTAAGAATTGAATGCATTATTTTGAAGTTTCAATGGGATATGAAAGGGTTGACCGAAGCACATTTTTAATGAAGCGCGGTAGCTCTTCATGTTGAAAATGTGCGCCCGGTCAACCCTTTCATAGTCCCTATGAAACTTCAAAATAATGCATTCAATTCTTATAATTACATGTTAAACACGAAATATACAAAACAGCTTTATTTACAGGGAAGTACATCATGTACATTGGGATTCTATTTTTACAAATTCATCCACGACGTGAACACGTGGTCAAATGTGTTTCATGGGAATTGCAACTTCACATTGATATGCCACGTGATCGATGTTCACTTATCAAACTGACGGAATTCAAATGAATATTCATGAAATGTAATTATAAATCATTAAAAATTTTAAATCATTCCATTGAGACGAGCCAAATAAACTGTGATGAAAATTTCTCATTAATAGTGGGCATCAACATACCAGCAAACAAGAAGTGGTACTACAGCTGACCTGAAAATGACTAACACAATACAACTTATTTTCTTAAGATCAAGACCAATTTGAAATAATTCCCGCTCACACAAGCCAAGTCAACTCGAAAGAAAATTTTCCATCAATAGTTGGTTATAAATAGTAAAAGGTGGTAACATGGCAAATATGAAGATGGCTTATACTTTAAAACTCACAATAATCAAGCTTCAGGCCAAATATGTAATCATTCCAACACATATACAAGCTGAGAAAAATGTGATCAAATATGTGTGATGGACAGACAGATGGACTGACACGCCCATCACTATATATCTGGTGCTTTTTTAAAGCGGGGCGACCTTCCTGACCACAGAATCAAGTGCTGGTGTAATATGGAACCATTTCAACATCTTCAAGGGACACAACATTAGAACCACTTAGACTTTTGGACCATAACTCAAACTTGGTATGAGTTTTGTGGTTTACAAATTACAAACCAAGTTTGAAGACTGTATGTTTTCATTCACAAGTAATTGGTCTGAAACCCCCAAATTTGCAAAATTACAAAGTATCAAGGGGCATAACTCCAGTACCACTTGAACCATTTGGACCTCAGGAGCCAAAATCCTACTTGGCCTGAGTTTTATGATGAACAATTTACAAAACAAGTTTTGAAGACAGTATGTTACACTGTACACAAGTAATCAGTCAGAAAACACAAAAATTTGCAAACATTTGAAGTTTCAAGGTGCAAAAAAAAAAGCTTGGACCTCTGGGCACAAATCAATGGCCTGTGCTAAGTGGTAAAAAACTAACATACAAAGGTTGACGACAGCATGTTAATTTGTTCGCTTGTTATGAGTCAGTAACCTGAGGGGGACAGACAGAGAGACAGATGCAAATCAACCAATAGTGATTCACTCGCGTTATTTCTGCCTTAGGTGCAGGTGACACATATAGCTAACTTACCTGCTGGCCAAAGGTTCCAATAACCATATAAACTAGCTGTATATGAACAGGCACTTTCATAACGTGTTCCAAACACACAATCAATCGTCTTTTTACCCTCAGCTTTAATAAAGATAAAAAACTCCAACTTAATGAAACTGGAAAAACTGTGAGCAAAGCTCACAAATAAATACCCCCCAGCAACCATATTTGATTCCAGCAATTCAAAATCAATCAAATCAAATTCTGAAATAGAAGGTGCACATCTACATTATGTCATTAAGTCTGTGTAAAAGTTTCATGAAAATCTTTTCAGTGGTTCAGGGTAAGTAATTGAGAGATGGGTACCCAATTGTAGTATAATGACCAAGTCCACATTTTGCTATGGGGAAACCTCAAAAATCAAATCAAATTCTTAAATAGAAAGTGCACATCTACATTATGTCACAAAGACTGTGTTGAATTTTCACGAAAATCTATTCAGTGGTTCAGGAGGAGTAGCGGATAAGAGATGAGTACGAATTTGTAATGTAATAGCTAAGTTCATGTTTTGCTAAGGGAAACCCCAAAAATTTATCAAGTCAAATTCTGAATAAAGGGCTTCGCCGAGCGCAGCATGATACAACCGCAGCATGTCAACAACTGAAATTTGAACAAGTATAAACTAAAATCAATGTGGACACAGTAATTTGCTGGACACAATAAGGACCTTGACACATAAATTAACTGGACACAAACTAGTGAAAATAAAAATTAGCCCTTTTAATCCCTTATTACTAGAATATTGTAAGAGCTAAGAAATTCTGTTGACTACCATCAAGAGAAATCCAAAGAAAAAACTCAGGTTGAAATCCAATGAAAAATAAAGATTTCACATATTTTGAAGTATTGCAATTTGGCCCCTTTGACCCATTATAGCTTGGAAACCAAAGAGCAACGCAAAATATACTGCCATGTCACTGAAAGCTTAAAATGAGAACAATCCAAAGATAAAAATCCCATCAAAATCTAATGAAAAATAAAGACTTCACATACTTCTAATAATTGCAATTTTGACCCCTTTGACCCCTTATAGCTCGGAAATGGTAAGAGCTACATCAAATATGTTGACATACTGCTGAAAGCTTACATTGAGAGGAATTCATAGAAAAAAATCCCATCAAAATCTGATGTAAAATAAAGATTTTACATATTTCTAAAAATTGCAATTTTGGCCCCTTTGACCCCTAATAGATCAGAAACGGTAAGAGCTACGCCAGATCTGTCGACATGCTACTGAAAGCCTACAATGCGAGGAATCTAAAGAAAAAAATCCCATTGAAATTGTATGAAAAATAAAAATTTTAGGCTATCCACATGTTTGCAATTTTTGCCCCGTTGGGCCCCTCATAGCTTGGAAAAGGAACAAGTTATCAAAAATCTAATGGTGCAGCGCCATCTTAATTTTTCATAAGGAATCCACTGCAAAAACCTGCATCAAAATCGGGACTAAAAATTAAGGACTGGTAGTAAATCATTTTCTGGTAGATTAATGTCATGATAATATGAGGGGGATGAAAGGGGGTCTCATCCCGAATTCCCGTCATTAAAATAAGCAAATCCCGAAATCCCGGACATTTTTAAGTATAAAGTGCGGATCAGGGAAGATTGCATTTAAGAAACAAATTTTTGTCAATCCCATAAAATATTACATAAAATCCCGATTTCCCGGGTCTAAAAACACCTTTTTCCCATGTCCCGATGGCAATTTCATCCTGAATTCCCGACCTTAAAAAAGGTCAATCCCGATTTCCCGAAGTTAAAAATGGCCAATCTCGGCGTCCCGAAAATGGTCTCGCCTCCTCTCTAATATCAATTTGATTATGGAATGGTTTTCAAGAATTAATGATTTAAAAGATTTTCCCATAGGGTCCAATGTTATACTAAGATCTGCAGTGGCAGCCATCCTGGATTTATGATTAGTACTTCAATCATACATTTGTTTAATAACCATCATGTTACCAATCTTGGTTAATATCACCTTGATATATGAAACAGTTTTCAAGAATTTAACAACAATTTCCTCTAGGGTCCTATTTTAAACTAAGATCTGCTGTGGTGATCATCTTGGATATATGATCAGTTCTAAAATCATATGTTTGTTTAAAGAAAATCATGTTATCATACTTAGTGGTTTTTTTTTTCATTGATTTATTCACTTTTTTACTTTTTGGGGGCCATTTAGGGCTTGCTATATGGTGTGAGGTTCCTCACTGTGTTGAAGACCGTACCGTGACCCCTAGATGCTTTGTTTTGGGTCGTTTTAACCTGGAGATGGAATGTTGTCTCCTTGACATTTACCCCATTTCCTTTCTTTTTCATATTGGTTAATATCGACTTGATATATATGATACAATTTTCAAGATGTAGCAATTAAGATTTTCCCATAGAATCCAATGTGAAACTAAGATCTGCAGTGGGGGCCATGTTGGATATATGATCGGAACTAAAATCATTCAATTGTTTACTGACCATCATGTTACCATACCTAGTTAATATCAACTTAATGAATGAAACAGCTGTAAAGAATGAACAATTTACAAAATTTCCCTATAGGGTCCTATTTTAAACTACGATCTGCAGTGGTTGCAGTCTTGGATTTATGATCAGATCTAAAATCATACATTTGTTTAAAGACCACCATGTTACCATGCTTAGTTATAATCAACTTGATATATGAAACAGTTTTCAAGAATTAACAATATACAAGGTTTTCCCATAGGGTCCAATGTTATACTAAGATCTGCAGTGGCGGCCATCCTGGATTTATGATTAGTACTTCAATCATGTATTTGTTTAATGACCATCATGTTACCAATCTTGGTTAATATTGACTTGATATATGAAATGGTTTTCAAGAATTTAACAACATTTTCCTCAAGGGTCATATTATAAAGCAAGATCTGCTGTGGTGATCATCTAGGACTTATGATCGGTTCTAAAATCATATGTTTGTTTAAAGAAAATCATGTTACCAATCTTAGTTAATATCGACTTGATATATATGAAACAATTTTCAAGATATAGCAATTAACAACATTTTCCCATAGAATCTAATGTGAAACTAAGATCTGCAGTGGGAGGGCCATGTTGGATTTATGATCGGAACTAAAATCATTCAATTGTTTACTGACCATCATGTTACCATACCTAGTTAATATCAACTTGTTGAATGAAACAGCTTTAAAGAATGAACAATTTACAAGATTTTCCCACAGGGTCCTATTTTAAACTAAAATCTGCAGTGGCGGCAATCTTGGATTTATGATCAGATCTAAAATCATACATTTGTTTAAAGACCACCATATTAACATGCTTAGTTATAATCGACTTTGATATATGAAATGGGTTTTCAAGAATTAGCAATTTACAACATTTTCTCATAGAGTCCAATGTTAAACTAAGATCTGCAGTGGCAGCCATGTTGCATTTATGATTGGTACTAAAATCATTCATTTATTTATTGACACTCATGTTACCATTCCAGTTAAAATCAACTTGATGTAAGAAGGTTTTAAAGAATTAACAATTTATAATGTTTTCCAATATGGTCCTATGATAAAATATGTTCCCCTGAGGAGGCCATCTTGGATTAGATGCAAACCTTTCAGACATATGTAGAAATTGTAATTTTTGATAAGATGAACACTTCTGATTTTCAAACTTGACCTTTATCTGAAAACTTTTTTGAAAAATAACATTGATTGATTGATTGAATATTGTTTAAAGTCTACTCAGCAATATTTCAGCTATATCAAGACGAGAACAAGTTTGTTAATAAATAATCACTTTGGGTATGGAAAGGGCCATGGGACGGGAAATTCTGACTGCCACTGGAAAAGTAGGGTGAAATCGAAAAGGCTGTGTTAGCGCTAAAGGTCGCCATACTCGCCAGGGGCGAATGATTGTTCCATGTGGCGATTAAAAAACTCGGTCTAATCGCCATTTTGGCGAATGAGAAAAATCAATATACGGTACTCGGAGATATCATGATATCAATAGAAAACTTCCTTCCAAAAAACGTTCTTATGACCAGGTCAGAAGATGAAAATAAAACTTAAATTGAAACCAATGACGGGTTTTTCGGCATCCATTTTCCGGAATAGATAAGGTTGAAGTAGTACAGTTCCGGTTTTTCATGTCTGTTTCCATCTTTCTTTCTTTTTATTATCGTACTTTTGTTTACCTGATTCATGGCGGACATGAGAAAACTCAGCGATGACTTCTTGCAATAATAAAATAATAAAAGTTTTAAACCAGTGAAAATTCAATCGCGAGTGTGTTAAAATATATATGTTACAGGAGAACATGATTCTTATCATGAAAGTGACTTTGCCACTTCACGAATTGAACCCTAGAGTGAGACCTGCCGGACCTCATTCACTCTGGCTAGCCCAGGTGAACCGAAGAATCAATCCATTAGCTCAATCAACCTTTTTGCTATTGAAATCAGTTTCTACAACTTTAGTAGGCTTCTTCTCACAAATAATTTGAATGTATGACTAGAATTGACGAAAATGACAGCATCCCTTCGATGTTGAGGAAATACTTTGAAATAATTTAATTTTTTGCAGTTTTTAAAACAAAATTTTCTTTTTTTTTGTGGCGAATGAAACTTCAGTGTGGCTAATTATAATTTGCACCAATTAGCCACTTTGGCTAAAGGAAATTTTGGCCTACCGCTAACACAGAAAGGACAGGGAATTTAGCCTTGTAGCCGATCACCTACAGACCACTCAAAAAAGAGCTTGCTTAAAGGGTTCTTTAACGTGCAGGAAGCGTGGCATTTCTTCCAACACGTGGACCTGAGTTTACATCCTATCCGAAAGATGGGTTGTGTATTTATTAATCCCGCACAACCACAGAGTTCCATCGGGGTCCTCTGTTAGGAAGACTCATACTCCAAGCTCAGAGGATGCTGCGGGCCTATTCATAAGCCAGGACCGCACACGGCAGTGAAAAATAAGACAATATGTATATAATTACAAAATTTGACCAATAAAGGGCCATAACTCCTATATGGCAACTTAGATTTTTCTTCAAAATTTCCAGAATACCTCCCTCACTAGACAGGTGTGTAAAAATGTTATGACCGAACAAGATTGTCTCCCTTTGTTGACATAATATTAAATAAATACCACATCGCAACAGAGTTGCATAGGTTCTCTCCACCACACTAAAATGGCAGTCTCTTATATCTTGTGATGTAGAGTAACATCTAACATAATGCATCTTCATATATTTAGTGGATACTGTGACTGAAGTTCTTGGATATGCATACCTGAAAAATATACATGACATCTCAAAATAGGGAATAACTGAGACAAGGAATATTAAGACTTTTTAAAGATACAATTTGCTTATGGCCACCTCTGGGGATCGAAACCAGCACAGCTAGCACTCAAGCCAGCTGCTTAACGGTGTGAGCCAAAGAATCCATCCATAGACTCAGTCGATTTACTGGCTATCTAAATCTACCTACTATAACATAGATAGCCTTTCCCATCACAGACCGAAAACAGTAGTATATTCAGTTGATGACAATGACGATGAAGACAATGATGTTTAAAGCACCATACCGTTCTACACACCATAATTTTTTGCTATTGCTGTTGTCATTATATTTTAAAGTCTAAAAGACAATTAATTCTACAACAACCAAACTTAGATTTCTTCTCTAACTCATTAAGTAACGTCAATATCTTACAAGAATATAAAAGAGATAATTCTAGAAATCTGTTTGTTGTAGAATGACAAACAATTGTAAATTTATATGTTGTAGGTACTCCACAAAAATTTTGTAAGCAAATCTTGATAATTTGTAAATTTTCATTGCACAAATTCATAATGATGACATGGCACATGAAGACGAACGTTAAGTGTCCATTTAAATCACAATCTTTACTTTCAACTGCAAATTTTAATTAAATGATGAATGCATGTAAGTGCACAGCAATTTTAACTTTTACTACGAAGAAAATTCATGAAAACTGCAAAATAAAATCAAGAAAACTGCAAAAACAAGTGAATCTTAATTAGTGTTCAAAGCGTCGTAACTGCAAATAATTTTGAACTATTTTCCCCTTTAGTTAGCTCTTAATAAGACTGGTAAATACGAAGAAAATAAATACAGGAAGTGGAGAAAATGAACTAATTTAATGATGTTAATTTATCCTCAACCTGAAATTGTTGGAAATTAGAAATTTATTTTCATATTACTGAAGCAGATAACTATCTTTTTGTACCAATAATTTCATTGAATTCGAACAATCATTTTTTTCGTTGGAGTACCTATATGTCGCTGGGGCATAAAAATCTATGTATTCATCTAAGTTTTCTGATCTTGTACATGTGTAGTAGATTTGTATTGACAATAAAGAGAGTGCAATTATTGCAGTACAAACATCAACAAGAGATTAGGGATACTTAGTATGATGAGGGAACTTCATAAAAAACACTGACATCAACATGGGAAAAAGAAACCCATAGGGATTTGAAATTTGAAAAATTGATGGGTGTTCCATGGAACACTTGTGTCTCCTGCACTACAGAAGAGCCATTTTTGGTCCAGTGAAGCTCTAAAATATACAAAATTAAAATTTTACTTATAATGTGCATGTCTAGATTAGGAGAAAAACATATTCTGCAAATTTGGTTAAGAATATGAATTACAGTTTTAAGGACTTGCAGATTAACAATCTGATTTAACACATGAGCTTTGTGGCTTGGCAAACCTCTAGAATCCGTAAAAAAATCTAAGTATAATGTGCATAACCAAACCTGTTATACAACATATACTGAAAATTAGGTTGGAATCTGACAGACAGTTGTGAAGGAGTCAAAGATTAAAAAACCCAATTAACAAATGAGCTATTTTGGCTCTGTTAACCTCTTAAATCTGTAAAATCAAAATTTTAAATATCGGGTGCGCAACTATATCAAGTAATCAATGTATTCTGAAAGGCTGGTTGGAATATGATTTAGTTTTGAAGGAGTTCCACATAAACAAACAGAATTAACAAATGAGCTATTCTGGCTCAGTGAACCTCTAAAATTGCAAAATCAAAATTTTAAGTATCAGATGTACAACTACATCAAGTGAACAACATATCCTGCAAGTTTGGTTGGAATCTGATTTATAGTTGTGATGGAATTGGGGATTAACAAACCAGATTATCAAATGAGCAATTTTGGCTCCGTGAACCTCTAAAATCTGTAAAATCAAAATTCTAAGTATCAGGTGCACAACTACACCCGGTGAACAACTTATCCTGAAAGTTTTGTTAGAATCTGACGAGCAATTTTGAAGGATTTGTGGATTCAAAACCAACAGACTCACAAATGAGCAATTTTGGCTCTGTTAACCTCTAAAATCTGCAAAATCAAAATTCTAAGTATCAGGTGTACAACTACACCAGTTAAACAACATATCCTGAAAGTTTGGTAGGAATCCGACAAGTTGTTTTGAAGGAGTTGTGGATTCAAAATCTGTCGAGACGACGCAGGAGGACGACGACGCAGGACGACGACGTAAGACGACGGATAGTAATCCCTATGTGTCGACTCTGCTTACAGCAGGCAACACAATAAAACCACTGTTAACCACCATGGGATTTTGTAAACATGTAATTCTTTCAAGATTTCAACCAAGATTGGGGTTTGCTGAAATCATTATTGTTATTTATGATCCAAATTGAGACCCTCTACCAATACTTACTGATAGCCCAACTCTTTACATATGATGTTTGGACAGTAGTAATAGTCATTACAATATACATATCCAAACAACCCATAAGTTAACATCTCTACAATTCCTTCCAGTTCTAATGTAGAATATCTCACCATCTTTATATGTGTAATCACACCTAAAACAAAGAGTTGTATATTATTAGCTACTGTAAATATGCAAATATTCACCAGTTTTATTTTTGCTATTTTTGAATTTTGGAATGAAGCACAAATGTTGTGTATATTATGATACAACTAAACTAGGTGAACAACATATCCTGAAAGTTTGGTTGGAATTGGACTTGCAGTTTTGAATGAGTTGCGGATTCAAAAGCCCACAAACAATGCAGGGCAATGAGGCAGGACATTAGTTATCCCTATATGACGACTCTGCTAACAGCAGTTGACACAAAAATTGCAAAAAATATAGTGCAAAAATCTCTGGGTTTATAGTAACCATGCATGTATTTACCATACATTGTATTTTAGAATAAATCGAGGGTAAATCATGGATTTTATTGTCATAGAGCAAAAATGTCACTTTATGTAAAAGTTAAGATAAAATGGAGCTGTGAAACAGAATCCTAAACAAGAGGCTCTCAAGAGCCTCTATTGCTCACCTGGACCATGGCTGACATAGATAGAAGGCATTTCCAATAGGAAAAACAAAACAAAAAAATTTAGCAGAATATTTTTTTTCTCTAAAATTACAGTATTCTTGTTTGCTTTCCATGGCAACTGAAAGATCCACCATCCATTACAACCCATAACAGAACATTAAAAAAAAAAAAATTGGGCAGGGGTTCCCCTTATAATCAAGGTAATACATAATGCTGAAATTGAAACATTCAGACCACAATTCAAATAAAAATTCAAAAATTTGGGCAGAGGTTCCCCTAAAAAATCAAAAGGGCCAATGTAAAAACTATGTTCCAGATGGTGGCCATCTTGGATGAGGTATGAACCTGCCAGATATATTTTTGGATGGGACCACCTAAGGTCCATTGTGGCTTAGTTTGGTTCTGATTGGACCAGTAGTTTCTGAGAAGAAGATCTTCGAATGTTTATTCCATAGGATCCCATGTTAAAACTATGTTCCCGCTGGCGGCCATCTTGGATGAGGTACAGACCTGCCAGATACCTTTTTTGGAAAGGACCATCTAAGGGCCATTGTGACTAAGTTTGGTTATAACTGGACTTGTAGTTTCTGAGAAGAAGATCTTTGAACGTCTTTTCCATAGGGTCCAATGTTAAAACTTTGTTCCCGCTGGCGGCCATCTTGGATGAGGTACAGACCTGCCGGATACCTTTTTTGGGAAGGACCATCTAAGGACCATTGTGACTAAGTTTGGTTATAATTGGACTGGTAGTTTCTGAGAAGAAGATCTTTGAATGTCTTTCCCATAGGGTCCAATGTTAAAACTATGTTCTCCACTGGGAGCCATCTTGGATTAGGTACAGACTTGCCAGATACCTTATTTGGAAGGGACCATCTAAGGACCATTGTGACTTAGTTTGGTTATAATTGGACTGGTAGTTTCTGAGAAGAAGATCTTTGAATGTAATTTCAATAGGGTCCAATGTTAAAACTATGTTTCCCGCTGGCGGCCATCTTGGATTAGGTACAGACCTGTCGGATACTTTTTTAGAAGGAACCATCTAAGGACCATTGTGTCTAAGTTTGGTTATAATTGGACTGGTAGTTTCTGAGAAGAAGATCTTTTAATGTAATTTCCATAGGGTCCAATGTTAAAACTATGTTCCCCGCTGGAGGCCACCTTGGATTAGATACGGACCAGTCGGATACCTTTTTTGGAAGGGACCATCTAGGGACCATTGTGACTTAGTTTGGTTATAATTGGACTGGTAGTTTCTGAGAAGATCTTTGAATGTAATTTCCATAGTGTCCAATGTTAAAACTATGTTCCCCACTGGCGGCCGTCTTGGATTAGGTACAGACCTGTCATATACCTTTTTTAGAAGGGACCATCTAAGGACCATTGTATCTAAGTTTGGTTATAATTGGACTAGTAGTTTCTGAGAAGAAGATCTTTGAATGTCTTTTCCATAGGGTCCAATGTTAAAAATATGTTCCCCGCTGGCGGCCATCTTGGATTAGGTACGGACTTGCTGGATACCTTTTTTGGAAGGGACCATCTAAGGACCATTGTGACTAAGTTTGGTTATAATTGGACTTGTAGTTTCTGAGAAGAAGATCTTTGAATGTAATTTCCTTAGGGTCCAATGTTAAAACTATGTTCCCCGCTGGCGGCCATCTTGGATTAGGTACGAACATGCCAGACACAATTTTTAAAGGGGACCACCCAAGGACTATTGTTACCAAGTTTGGTCCCAATTGGCCCAGTGGTTTCAGAGGAGAAGATCTTTAAATGAAAAGTTTACGACGGATGGACGACGGACCCCAAGTGATGGCAAAAGCTCACACTGGCATAGCCAGGTGAGCTAAAAAAAGGGGGGTTTAAGATGTATGCCCTCTATATATTTCAGCTTAGGTGTACATATTCTTCAGAGAATATCGATGAACACACTATCAAACTTTCAAAATTTGGCATTTCATTTTTTGTAATTTTCAAATGTTATTTTAACAATTCTGTTTATTTTGCCACCATCTGATTGTTTTACAATGCCAAGTTTTTGTGTAACTGACTCAATAAGTACCCTGTAGTTGTTTATATGTTGTGATTGTTTTCTATGAGTCTTTTGTTGGGCAACAGATGACAGCAGTTGTAAGAACATTTTGCCAGTTTATTTTATGTTTGTTGGTGACCCCCCATCCATGAATAACAAAGAGCACTGATGTGGCATTGTTCAACAAGTAGCAAAGAACGGCACCCAAATCGGTGCTAGGGGCCGTCTTGAACATACAATGTGGTATGACCCAGCTCATTGTTCAAGGCCTCATAGTCAAGATTTTCTTATGTGCATTTACTCCATATCCTTTCGTTGTAATTTTTAAGCTGCTTGATACTTTAGGTGAACAATCAATTTTACAAATAGAGTTTGAAATAGGAATCAACTCATCAAAATAACAATAAATCAAAGCTCTATAAGAGCTGAACGTGTTCGTATGTGTTGAAGTTAAGGTGTCTCAGTGGTATTATTCAGCCATTTTTGTTTAATACTTGTTCATTTAGGTTTATTTGTATTTGCTTATAGGACATATGAGTAGACTTTTGGGTATTTTTTGTAATTATTAACAAGGACCCCATTGGAAATAAATCTTTCTTGACTTTATGGGTTATCCTACTAGTATGTGTTCAATATTACAATACATATACATGTACTTTTAAAACTATTCATTGCTTAGCATTGTTTTATATATTGTTCTATGTGTACATGATATGACTGTATGCACTAGCCTGAATATATATTATTATTATCATATTGGTATCACTATAAAGAAATAAACATTTTGCAATTGATCTTTCTTATTTCAACATTAATGGTGACCCCTAATTTTTATTTTTTATATGTAAATTATACAATGATCTCAAAACAGATAAAAAGTATGAACAAAATCTATATAATAGATTATTAAAGCTGTCCTTTCATATAAACATACTCCCCATTATTTCTTTGTAAAATCCTTCAATTTTTAATTTCATTTTTTTTTGTGTTAAATGCACTGTTACCCCAAACTTTTATTTTATCTTTTTAGGGACCAACCATTTAACTTGAAGGGGGGGGCTATGGTTTTTTTTCTAAAAAAAAAATATTTTGGAGCTGATTTTAAGTGAAAAAAATATTTTGGCTGCCAAAATGATGAAAAAAAAATTTTCTGAAGGAGGCTTTCTGCCCCAAAAAATAATGTTAATTTTGAAAAAAAATATTTGGTTGATACACGTGAAAAAACCAAACCCCCCCCNTTAAATGCACTGTGACCCCAAAATTTTATTTTATCTTTTTAACAATAATACAATTATGTTTCTACAAAGAAATTTTCACAAAATTCTATACCCTGCAGACACCTTGAATAATTCACCAATTTCAAACTTAGGCATACCACTCTGCAGTCAAAATATGATATCATATTGAGGAAGATTTGTTAGGAGTATGACAACTGAGCGTTCTTTTAGGGATATGAATTATTAACCTTTTTAATTTTAAGGATATGTGGAATATTTATACACCTAAATATTTTCATGCAGATGCAGAGGATATCCAAATGTTTCAGACAGATGCGGCCACTCTTTACGTACATTTTTTAAATGCAATTTCCTCTCGAGAACATAAACGATTATGCAAGACGAATTTTGAACATGGATTGACAAATTTAATAATAATTATAAAGTTTAGACAAGTAAAATGAGCCGATCTGAGAAAAACGAAACTACCTACATGCATCGTGTTATTTATATCCATACGCAAATTAATGTACATGCGCATCCAGTGCAAATTTGATATTTCTACCGAAGCAATCAAATAATCGAGAATCTTTCACTCAGTCCAACATCTCTCCCATTTCTGATTACGGCGGAATCACAGCAGAGACATATAGTTACGTTTAGGTACTGGTATGTGTGCCGTCTGTCTCAAATCAAAACAGATCGAAAATGTAAACAAACAACATCGTCTGATCAAGATTAACTGAATATTTAAACACGTGGAATATTATATTCGGGTTTGTACCACTGCGTGAAGATCAGGCAGTTGACGTACCAAAACATCATGAAAATTTTTAAAATGTGCAACAACTTTCATAAAGAAACCATTTTGACATCTTCAAAGATTATCCTGATATTTATTTTTTATTTTTCATATCCCTACAAGTGAAACGAATAGGCCCTATTTGCGTTTTAATAATGTACTTGATAATCGTTTAATTTCTCAATACAGGAAATTCAATAAGTTTAATAACAGCAAAGTATTAATTAAAATTGGTTTGGGTGTATTATAAACGTCTCGTACTGTATACCCAAGCCTATTCGACACCTCAATTTTAGTTTCAATCTGCCATCACTTTAAAGCCTTTTAGCACCTCGATTCCCTCTTTAAGCTATGTTCAAACACTTTTACCATTTCAGGACAATAGTATGTAACGTTCTACCAGATTATTCAGTAAGTTTACTGTATTATTTACAATTTTATAAGTAGACTTTTAACCTGTTTAAAAGTTTCCCGCCCTGCAACATCTATTTTTAACCAATTCAAGCTGAACAGATAGCTAAAGTGTTCATGACGAACACTAAAAATTTTACCAAAGTGGGAACAAACTAGAGGCTCAGATACTGAGCCTGTATCGCTCACCTGACAAAGATGCTTTTAAGCCGTGCCTATGCTGACGACCAAATATGTTTTTCCTATAGGGTCTAATGTTAAGCTATATTCTCCTCACATCCATGTTTTTGTTAGATTCAATTGAAATAAGTATTCTTTGTTAATATAATTCCATTCATAACTCCAATACAGTTAAGTTAAATTTGCTTTAATGGTTTCAGAGTAGATCATGAAAATGAAGATTTTCCCATAGGGTCCAATGTTAAACTATGTTTTGTGCTGGCGGCCATGTTTTTTATTGATCCAAAAGAAAATAGCAATCTTCATTGAGGACCTTCCATACATCATTCCTGTAAAGTTTGGTTGAATTTGCTTCAGTGGTTTCAGAGGAGAAGATGAAAATGTG
>MJUU01056991.1:56002-73517 GCA_002080025.1 Modiolus philippinarum | reverse complement strand
AATCTTTGTAAAGGACCTTCCATACATCATTCCTGTAAAGTTTGGTTGAATTTGCTTCAGTGGTTTCAGAGGAGAAGATGAAAATGTGGAAAGTTAATGGACAGACGACGGACGACGGACGCCAAGTGATGGCAATAGCTCACCCTGACCCTCTGGGTCAGGTGAGCTAAAAACATCTGTAATAACTGAAAAGCTAAACTTAATTAAGGCTCAAGAATACAGTTTCAAGAAATAAAGAGAGTAATAAATACCAAAAAACGGCTGAAAAAGATAGACGTAGTAAAATATAAGTGTAAGGTGATAAAATCTTAATTCTCCAAGGGAAGCAGTTAAAATAAGTACAGATGTAGAAATGCTAGTATATTCAATCCTAAACTGCAATATATGTTGTACAATTTTCAAAGAGACTTACGACGAGCTAAAGTGGTTGTACTTGGCGTTGTTGTTGTTGATATAAAACTAGTGCTTTTTATACCATAATCTGAAAGACATAAAATGTTAATAACTATAAACAAAATAATGAACAAAATGCTGCAGAATTTTTAAGAATTACTACTTTTCACTGAATTAAAATCAAAGTGCTTAAAGCCCTAATAGAAAGGTTGCTTTCAAAGATTTAAGTAGACTTGGTACAAGCCCCTCTTGTTGTTTATTTTATATTTTCATTTTGCTATGAAAATGTGCAGTATACTATCCACACTTGTAAACTATCAAACAGTATTACTTTAACAAATATTGAAAAAAAAAACAGTCACAACATATGAATTTCCTGACAAGTCAGTACTATATGAACTAAATGCAAATTCTAAAGACCAGAATTAAACAGTTCATTCTTAAAAGTAACGGTTATCACATAGCAGTTCATATGTAATGATTATCTCCCTTTCTATATGTAACTGAACTCCAACATCGAGTTTTCTGTTTAAAAAGTGACTACAAGGACAGAATTTTCAAGGAAAATTAACAATATTAAAGTTGACTAAAAGTCTGTAAAGGAACAAGCAACAGCAACAGGTTGTTTTCATTTCAGTGGTAAAAAAAATTCGGTGTCATAAAGATTAAATTACATGACTTCCATCGACTTCCGTTGACTCGACAAGTAAAAACAAATCTTCGGACCGTTTAAATTTTGGCTTGTCAAAACCAACCCGGAATAAGGCCTCTGACAATGCACATACAGTGAAACACGAAACTCACACATTGGACTAAGCTTTTGCCATTCTACTTTCGTTTTGTTAATTCAGCACCTGTTGCACATGCGTCCGTACCACTCGAAATTTGTTTACATGCCGTTCAAGCAACCAAAACGCTCTCGTGTTTATGTAAAATTGTTTCACTGTTAGAACATTTTATCCATTTTAATTGCAGGATAACAATAATATTAGCAAAGATGTACTTTAGTTAAGCCATTGAAGATACCGTCCAATGATGAACAATTCTTCCGAAATCACCCGAAGTTTCCCAATGATAAATTTAAATCTTTTAAATGAAATTCTTTCAAATCTGTGTGAATTACTTTATTTTCTCACTAGCTTAGTGTTTAAATTCAAAAATATGATTTTGGTCGTTTTATTTTTTCAAATTGAAGCACCTGTTTTTCTTCATAGTGCATTTCAACTGACAGGGTCATGACATTAGAAAGCGTTGCAATGCAACCTTTCTAAAAAATCATAAGAGGGTTTATCCCTCATACGGTACATCACTTTTCGAGAAATAGGACAAACTATTAAACAGTAAGTTGCATTACATGATACCCTGTCAAATTTTTTTGAAAATTTTCAAGGAGCATATCCAGAACCACTCTTTATCTCTTCTGAACTTCTAATAGTACTTGGCCTAAGTTTACAGGTAAGCAACTTATAAACCAATTTCAAAGACATTATGTAAGGCTTTCATTTCTTATACCGAATAAATGGTTATTTTATTGGGTCGCAAATTTTGCAATTTCTTTTGTAATTAATTAATCCGTATAAAGATTCAACAGTCAAACATGTGAATAAAATAAAGAGTGCTGTGCGGCAGTTCGTGTAAGCATAATTAAACAAACGAGTTAAAATTCTTGTCGAACTGCGATAAAAGGTAAAACAAAAAATAATATATACACATATCAAAACATAAAAGATTAAAAAACAAGCAGACAGAGGTAGGGATTGGCCAAGATCATCGACATTAATGTCTTCAAGGGGCCGTGAAAAGAAAACAAAATGGCTGAGAAATGAAATATTAATGACGTAATATTTCATTTCTCAGCCATTTTGTTTTCTTTTCACGGCCCCTTGAAGACATTAATGTCGATGATCTTGGCCAATCCCTACCTCTGTCTGCTTGTTTTTTAATCTTTTATGTTTTGATATGTGTATATATTATTTTTTGTTTTACCTTTTATCGCAGTTCGACAAGAATTTTAACTCGTTTGTTTAAACATGTGAATACATCCATTATAACCCTTTTTTGTAAATGGGTAGGATCAGAAACCTGACATCACAACCAGGGCTTAAGGGTGTACCAAGAAACATCATACTTAACAAGAGTTGTCAGAAGACAACATAGCTCGCCGGAGATTAGTGTGACCTCGATGCACAATAAATTTGAAAGGTTCCATCAGAAAATTCTTATCACAAGAAGTCACATACCAAATATAAACACCCTACCACTAAACAACTTAATTCTAGAAGCAAGATTAAAGTTTTTAAAAAAATGCCCTCAGGGCAAGGTCAACGACAAAATGTCTACAAATATGGTACCATCATTAAGCTCTCATCATAAGGATATGAACACCCTACCATTAAATAACTTAATTCTAGAAGCAAAGTTAAAGTTTTTCAAAAATTGCCCTCAGGGCAAGGCCAAGGTCAAAATGTCTATAATTATGGCACCATCAGAAAGCACTCATCATAAGGAAGTTACATACCAAATATAAACACCCTACCACTAAAAGCCTACCGTCTATAAGCAAGGTTAAAGTTTTTCAAAAATTCCCCTCAGGGCTAGGTCAAGGTCAAAATGTCTACAAATATGGTACCACTAGAAAGGTCTCATCATAAGGAAGTTACACACCAAATATAAACACCCTGCCACTAAAAGCCTACCTTCTATAAGCAAGGCTAAAGTTTTTCAAAAATTCCCCTCAGGGCAAGGTCAAGGTCAAAATGTCTACAAATAAGGTACCACTAGAAAGCTCTCGTCATAAGGAGGTTGCATACTAAATATAAACACCCTACCACTAAAAGCCTACCTTCTAGAGGCAAGGTTCAAGTTTTTCAAAAATTCCCCTCAGGGCAAGGTCAAGGTCAAAATGTCTACAAATATGGTACCAGAAGAAAGCTCTCATTACAAGGAAGCCACATACCAAATATCAACATCCTAGCTCTTCAGGTCTCAATTCCACAAGCCAGGTTAAAGTTTTGCTGAAGCCGATGCCGACGCCAACGCCGACGCAGACACCGGGGGGTATGACAATAGCTCTCCGGACATTCGTCCCGGCGAGCTAAAAATGATAATGATCTGTCCACTAGAACCAAAGTTATACTGGTCACAAACCCTGATGACACATACCGGTACGACGACTGTGCCATACCATAATATGAACGCACCATTTTTTGTGGTCGTACAAAAAAGCCAAAAAATGTTAAACTAGAGGTACTGTGGCCTGGAAGGCCACAAAATGAAACCACCACTCCCCATGGGAGTAGAAGATCCCCAATATAATTTGTCACTAAAATAGTTATAATTGCACAATTCCTGGTAAACAGGAAGTAGATGTCCGGCAATCCTGAAATCGCTACTTGCAGTATAAGACAACATTCTAAACCTACATACAAAATTTCAAGTTGCAGTGATGAGTAGTTTCTGAGAAAACTGTTACGAAAATTTTCTACAATTGACAAAAGATCTCGAAAAATTAACGAAGTCGATTAACAGGAAGTAGATGTCCAGCAATCTTGAAATCGCTACTTGTGGTATAGGACATCATTATAAACTTGAACACAAAATTTCAAATTGCAGTAATGAGTACTTACTGAGACAACTGTTACGAAAATTTTCTATGATTGACAAAAGATCTCGAAAAGTTGGTAAACAGGAAGTAGATGTCCGGCAATCCTTAATCGCTACTTGCAGTATAGGACATCATTATAAATTTGCATACAAAATTTCAAGCTGCAATGATGAGTAGTTACTGAGAAAACTGTTACGATAAATTGTTTGCTACCACAGACAGACAGACAGACAGATGGATAGAGTAATTCCTATATACCACCCTGAACTTCGTTTATGGTGGGTATAATAATACCTGTAAAATTAACACAGTCCACATCTCCTAAGAAATTACAGTAATATACATAATTTCCTAGTTCTGGTCTGGTCTTGTTAGCTTGACATTGTTTTAGTAGCAACTGAATGGAATCTGCAAAGTAAAATTTTCATAAAGTGAGATACTTGCAACAATTTAGATTGCAGTTATTTTTGCAACAAAATGTATTACAGCAATCAGAAAATTTTTACAGCATATATGTTTTGATTAAACCTCAGCACATGTTTTCTTCCTGAGTTCTTGAAAAGATTTTGATCTTGTCGGACATCTGTTTTTGTCCATAAGGGCCAGTAACATAAGTTATTGAAAGACCCAGCCCCATATATATGTATAAGAAGGAGAAGAGGAGCAATGGAAGCCCAAAAATTATGTACCACAATTTCTCAGAGGCTCAACTTGAACATGGCTGATCCGTAAATCGATCTTTTCCATAGGTTGCAAGACGTTTTCAGTACACTCCATGCATAAAGTAGTCTAAAAGCGGCTCAATAAACTTCCTTAAGGCTTCATTATAACCTGAGGAGAAAATATTTCAAGCCGACAAGTAAATAGAAAACACAACCGGAAATAAAAAGAACTTTAATATACGAAACGTTACTGGAAATTAAATCCGGGTAGGAAGGGTGATGACTTCGATTCTCTGGTTATTTGACAACCCGATCCGGTTACTGCATCTCATTGGGTGACAAGTGAAAATATCGGGTCACACCCGATGAAATCGGGTGACTTGACAGGTATGAAGTGCATACCCTGGTGATGATTCAGATTAAGTTTGGTTAGCATTGGCCCAGTAGTTTCAGAGAAGATTTTGAAAAAAGTGAACGGACGGACGACAGACAGATGCCGAATGATGGCAAACTTTTAGCTCACATGGCCTTTGGCCAGGTGAGCTAAAAATGCATGGGTGTTCCGCGGAACACATGTGTCGCCTGCACTATATATATCAGAGAAAAACAAAATTAAAGAAAATTATAATGCATGGTGCACATCTGCAATATAAATTGAAGCATTCCTGAAAGTTTGGTTGGAAAGTACCCAGCAGTCTAGTAGGAGTTCCACATAATGGAGGTATACCCTTTGTCACCATTAAGCTAAAATGCCAAAGTCCAAAGATAGCTAAAAAATCTGAAAAAAAAAAAAATAAATGAAAAACAAAATACATGGTGCACATCTGCAATATATATTGAAGCATTCTTGCCAGTTTGGTTGGAAAGTACCAAGCGGTCTAGGAGGAGTTGCGGATAATGGAGGTATACCCTATGACTACAATAAGCTAAAATGACAAAGTCCAAAAATAGGTTCAAAATCTGGAAAAACATAAATAAAGAAAAACTAAATAGATGGAGCACATCTACAATATATACTGAAGCATTCCTGCAAGTTTCGTTTGAAAGTACCAAGCGGTTTAGGGGGAGATGCGGATAATGTAAAAATTTGGGCGCCATACAGACAGACAGACAGACGGATGGACGTGAGATGACGGATAGTGATCCCTATGTGTCGATCCTGCAACAGGTGCAGGCAACAGAAAGTACCAAGCGGTTTAGGAGGAGATGTGGATAATGGAGGTTACACCCTATGACGCTAGTAAGCTAAAATGACAAAGTCCAAAGATAGCTAAAAAATCGAAAAATCAAAATTAATCAAAAACTAAATGCATGGTGCACATCTGCAATATATATTGAAGCATTCTTGCAAGTTTGGTTGGAAAGTACCAAGCGGTCTTGGAGGAGTTGCGGATAATCAAGGTATACCCTAGGACTCCAATAAGCTAAAAAGACAAAGTCCAAAAATAGGTTCAAAATCTGGAACAAACATAAATAAAGAAAAACTAAATAAATGGTGCACATCTACAATATATACTGAAGCATTACTGCAAGTTTCGTTTGAAAGTACCAAGCGGTTTAGGAGGAGATGCGGATAATGTAAAAATTTTGGAGCCATACAGACAGACAGATAGACAGACAGACAGACGGATGCGGATAATGTATAAATTTTGGAGCCATACAGACAGACAGACGGACGGACGGACGGACGGACGGACAGACGGACGGACAGACAGACAGACAGACGGATGCAAGACGACGTATAGTGATCCCTATGTGTCGATCCTGCACTAGGTGCAGGCGACACAAAAATGAATGTAGCTGCCTAATTCAATATTAACAGCTCTATGAACCGTATATTCTGTGTAAATTCATAAGAGAATTTTGTGTTCTGACATGCAGACTCTTACTTTTCTTTAGATACTTACACAAAAACACAAAAATATGTAATTAATCTTTCTGCTATGGAAAACAAATTATGATCAAAAACTGTTTTAGTTTTCAATGTGCTTCCATGTGAAACCATTGTATCATGATCAGACTACAACTAAACAAAAGGACAAAGGAACGATGACAAATTGCTCTGTGTCAATTCCACAATTGGTGCAGGAAAAACAAAATCACACTAAATGAGGCCAACAAGTTTAGACATGATCGTTGTTTACATTTGTTCTTTGTCTTGTTTGTGTTTTTTCCTGTGTAGTTCTCTGGCAGATTGTGGCATGTGACTGTAATTTTCATTGTTGATGTTTCCCGTTATCCCCTTTGTTACATGATGCAGAGGTCTTGTTTAAAGGTAGTTAAACATATTTACTTATCCTGGACTAAGAAACAACTATTCATCCCTCTCCAACAGGGGTTAATCAGAGTATTTTGGGAAAAAAATTTGGAGGATTTAATACCAAATTTGGGGCAATTGGGGTCAAAATTTGAGGGGGTAGAGTTAATATATAAACATATTTTTTTTAAGTTTTGCATGATTTTGAAAGAATTTTCATTGGAAAAAGACTCCTTTCACTGGAGTCCAGTAAATGCTATAAAAATGTATGTGTAAGAAAATAATCTTACCTAAACAGCTTTGTTTACAAATTTTCTCCATAGTCCCTTTTTTACATCTTGGAAACAAAGAAACACAGATCACTTCACTATATAACATGGAACAAGGATCATCAGCAGATGAAATTCCAAATCCATACAAGAAAGACTGAGCCTGGCTGTAATTCTGGTGGCCATATATATTAGGAAATACTGTAATGTTCAGTCCAAACTTGTCTGTACATATAGCTGTCTTATGTCTGAAACAACTTCCTGCAAAAATCAAATTATAAAGTTTTTTTTATCAACTGCCATTATTTGCAGATAAAGATCAGTTCTCGCCATTATTGAACTTTAAAAAATTATAGAATAAATATCAATCTTTATTTGTTTCTATCTTTATATTCAGTTCGAAAAGTCATTGTGTGAAATTATCTCCCTTAATAACATGCTAATGAGGTGGGCGTCTACTTAATCAGCCATTTTTTGGAAACACGCCGTCTGTTGATGGTGCATAGTAACAGCTGGATATTAAGCTTGTTCAGTTATATAAATCACAAAGAAACGATGCATTTAGTAAAACAAAAACATTTACAAAATAAAAATTAACAATTTATCTGCTATTGCACATTCAATTGTTTATAGTTGATGTCTTCACTGCGACCACACTAAAATTAACCTGGCGACAATAAAATATTATTAAAAGGCAAAAAATTACCGGGGGCAGACAAAATTTCTGTATTAAAAGATAGCCAAAGGATTAACCTTGAAGGGGAAATGTGAAATAATTGATTTCAAAAATGTATATTTCAAAGATCCAAAATGATATCCCATAACCAAGGTATAAGTGCGGGTGGTATCTTCCATTGTGTTCATTATTTGGTGGTAAATGTTATTTATAAACACTGCCGAGGCACTCACAGGGATCAATGTACCCCATTATGATACAATTATACGAAATTAATGGGAATGTTTCGAGATTTCTGTATCTAAATATTTATTTGGAACGGTAGTTGAATGTTTACTGTTCCATTTTTAACAATAAAACAAACTATAGACAAAACATCAAATTACGATTACCTGAATGGGCCTCTGACCCTAAGTTGTAATCATGACGTAAATAGGTAAATTCGATTTCATTTCTTAAAATAGAGCCAGAATTGTAGCAAACTCCACGAATTTTGGGGTTTTATTCTGGAAATTTGCGTGGAAGGGCAGAAATGAAATTTTGCACACGTATTGATCAATTCTTTATGAATCAGTATGCCAATTTTGGAGAAAATCCGGAGATGTATATTTGATTCATCCATATTGATAGACACCCACTTCAGTCCACTTAAACTGCAATTTACGCACTAATTACAAACTTTACAACCAAATGGCAAACATTTACATTATTTCTATATCTTAATGAAATACACGATTTAAAAGATCATTAAATTTTCTCGTTAGAAACAACTTTTTGGAATTTGTAACTTCGGAAAACAAATCTAAGTAGACCTTTTTTGTTTCGTTTAATGAAGAGTTCCATTTCTTTTGTTTAAAACTAATCACTTATTGGCCTGTATTCAAATACAACAAGAGCTGTCGCTGAATGGCGACCAAGTATACCCCCACTCATTGAACCCTGGACCAAAAATTCATGTTTACACTACATTTTGTAATCAAGTCCACATTTCGTCAAACAAGAAGTACACATCTGACAGGAGTCAAAATAGGACTTTCCTTATAATTAACCATATAGATGCTGCATACCAATTTTGAAATCAATCCCTCTTGTAGAAGCTGAGAAAAATGTGACGAAAAATTAATTTTTTCACTACATTTCGTAACAAAGTCCACATTTCGTCAAACAGGAAATACACATCTGACAGGACTCAAAATGGGACATTCCTAACAACTTACCATATAGAGGCTGCATATCAATTTTGAAATCAATCGCCCTTGTAGAAGCCGAGAAAAATGCGACGAAAAATTCATGTTTTCGTAACTAAGTCCACATTTTGTCAAACAGGAAGTACATATCCAACAGGACTCAAAATAGGACGTTCCTTACAACTAACCATATAGAGGCTGCATACCAATTTTGAAATCAATCTCTCATGTAGAAGCTGTTTTCACAACATTTTGTAACTAAGTCCACATTTCGTCAAACAGGAAGTACACATCTGACAAGACTCAAAATAGGACGTCCCTTACAAATAACCATATAGAGGCTGCATACCAATTTTGAAATCAATCCCTCTTGTAGAAGGTGAGAAAAATGTGACAAAAATTTTTTCAGACGGACGGACAAACGGACGGACAAGGTGAATCCAGTATACCCCCTCTCTAGAGAGTGGGGGTATAATAAACATTTGGTAATAAAACTAGAGGATGACATGCCCCCGCGCAAGGTTGAATCAAATTGGGATTTTTTTAGTAATATTTGTGTCTGTACTACACATATGATCCCCCCGCTAAACACATGTTATTCTTGGTTGCACAGATTAACTATGTACCCTCTATTACTAAATCACCAAAAAATTAAAAGTTGAGCAATGTATATTTTTGAAAAAAAGATGAACCGAAATCAAAATACATACCACATGCACATCTTCAATATAGGTACAAATGAACTGCAAAATAAAAGCATCCTAGCATCAAAACTCTAGGAGGAGTTGTGCGGACAAACTGTGTACCCTCTATCACAAAATCACTAAAAAATGACTAAGTTCAACAATGTATATTTTTGACAAAAATTAACCAAAATGAAAATCCTTAACACATGCACATCTTCAATATAGGTACAAATGATCTGCACAATAAAAACTTCCTAGCATTAAAACTGAAGGAGGAGTTGTGCAGACAAACTATCTACCCTCTATGAAAAATCACCAAAAATGACCAAGTTCAACAATGTATATTTTTTACAAAAATGCACCAAAATCAAAATCCTTATCACATGCACTTCTTCAATATATGTACAAAGGATCTGCAAAATAAAAACTTTCTAGCATAAAAACTGTAGGAGGAGTTGCGCGGACAAACCATGTACCCCCCTCGGATGGAAGACGGACGGACGGACAGACGGACGGACGGACAGGGGTAAAACAATATGCCCCCCGACTTATCGTCGCTGGGGCATAAAAAATGTAACAGTATTTACTTGAATAAAGTGATGTGAAATACCAAATATGTAAACACCTTATAATGATACCCAATATGTAAACATCTTATAAGGATCAATACATGGATGATTTTACTGACCACAAGAACTACACACGTATCCAGAAATGGCCATCTGTAAGCAAAATGTCGCTGTATAATATAAGAATCGTAATAGAAAATTCTGGACTGTCAATATTGGAAATCCACTAAAAAGCAGAAGAAAACCATCCCTGAATACAATCAACTTTGATTGCTCAAGGTACTTGTGAAAACAGTTTGTGATAGAGGCCTTTTGAGCTATAAAATCCATTTTAAGGTAGATCAACACTAATACACGGCGCATTCGATTGGCGCATTTTCGAAACACAAGTCGGATGCAGAATTGACTTGAATTTCAAGCCAGAATATTCCTTATTTGGCCTTTTCATTGTGACGTCATAATAGATTGACATACACTTTCCCGTCAATTAGCTCCCTTTTACCATAAATGTTGTCTGTTTTGTAAACTTTATAAAATATCTGATGTTTATTTCATATGAAAGCTATAAACAATAAGCATGTTCTCACAGTTCCCTATATATTCTTTGTAAATATTGCTGAAAAGTACTGAACTTGGCCTGATTTTCAAAGGCTGATTACAGGAAAAGATGATCGGGGACATATCTTTTTTATTTTATTTTTTGAACAAATGGGCTAAGAACTACAAAATATCTTAAAATAAAAAAAATTCTGTCTGATATTTTTATTAGGCTGGAACTACCTTAACTATGTTTAAACTTGAACAAACAGACAACAAAAACAGTTTGAGACATCCATTGTGTTAAGTGTTATTGCAATTTGAGATGTCGAAGTTCAACTGTACCAGTACTGTAAGAATTTAAGGTTTATGTGTTTATTATCACTTTTAAGACAGTTGTTGTCTGTAAAAAGTTTTCCCACAGGAAATGTCTGAAGTCATGAAAATACCTGTTGTATTCTGTAATGGTGTTGTTCTAAAGGAAGTTGTTGTTGTCATGGGAACAATGGTTACATTTTGGGATGACATTGATCCAGATGGAGACACAGTTGTTGAAGCTCTGGAAGAACTTTTTGTTGTAGCTGAAATATGATAAAATAACTAAATGTGTCAGAATGACATGAATGCCCCAATCTGACAATGATTTAGAAAACTCTACAAAAATCAATCATAACCAAAATGCAATCTGATTAGGTAAATTGAGATACCAAATATCAAGCATAAATATCTAAAATGGTTTCAGAAAAGTCATTTCATAAAATCTTAAAGCTTAAAACAAGACCAATCACGTGTCTTGACCTGTGTCACCGTCACTGAGAAAGTATCTTTTTTCCAACGTAACAGAATGTCATGTATAGGTTTGCCAATTCAAACAAGTATTCATTTACTTTATTACCAAAACATTCTTCAAATGCAAGTTATAAAGTCCCGAAAACCTATATTTTATCAAAATTTTCGAAGTCAAAGGCCCATGACTCCATCCAAAATCAATGAACCGGAACCAAACTCAAACTTGATCTGGAACTCATGGTGGTAGACTTACATACCAAATATTAGATAAATATCTCTTATAGTATGGGAAAAATTTGGAAAACTGAGTGTGACGGACTGACGGAGTGCAAATCTAAAGTCCCCTTCGGCAAAGCCCGTAGGGGAATAAAAAAATGTGTCCATGGGACCGGAATGCCCTTCCATACAAATATATTGGCAAACAGGAAGTAGGTGATTGACAGACTTGAAAAGGAGAAACAAGGTACAACTTATAATACCAAAGCCTCAGACCAAATATCAAATCATTCCTGCATACACAAGCTCAGAAATCTTTGACGAAAATTTCATACGCAAGTACGTACATACATATGTACAGAATGACGGACATACAAGAGTAAAACTTAATGTCCCTGTCCCCTAACGGCGGGGGTATAAAAAGTAAGCTTTCATACCCAATATCATGTATATTATCTCAAGTGGTCTTCCAAAAGCATCCTTAAATCTGTTTGCTGCAGATTAATCAACTGACAGACAAGTGTTAAACTTAATGCTGCCTTAGTCTGCTTTAGGGGTCCAAACTTTAGGGGTTTGATTTTTTTGTATTTAGCTAGCCTGGTTTAGGTAAAGGTAAGGGTTAGGTTATGGGTAAGGGTTAGGGTTATAGATATGGTTAGGGTTTGTGTTTTTGGGTTAGATTAAGAAGTGAGGTTAGCCTTACAGGACAAGGACTACCTCTATATGCTCCAGACCTTGTTGCAGGAGATGAATAAAAGAAAATGTGTCGGTGGGCCAGGGAGGCCCTGCCAGATAGATATCCGTAAACAGGAAGTAGATGAGTGAGGGACTTGAAAAAGGAGAGAACTCGTACAACTCATCATACCAAAGCTTCAGACCAAATATCAAATCATTACTGCATACACAAGCTGAGAAATCCTTGACGAAAATTTTCAATATATAGCCATAATGGGAAAATCAGAGTTATTGGCAAACAGGAAGTAGATGAGTGAGGGACTTCTAAAGGGGAGACACAGTACAACTCATCATACCAAAGCTCCAGGCCCAATATCAAATCTTTACTGCATACACAAGTTGAGAAATCCTTAATGAAAATTTTCAATATATGGCCATAATGGAAAAAATCACAAGTTATCGGCAAACAAGAAGTAGATGAGTGATGGTCTTAAAAAGGGGATACATGGTACAACTCATCATACCTACACTTCAGACCAAATCTCAAACCATTACTACATGCACAAGCTGAGAAATCCTTGACAAAAATTTTCAATATGTGGAATAAAGAAAATGTGTCCAAGGGACACAGATGCCCAGACATACAGATATGTTGGCAAACATAGAGTAGATGAGTGACTGACTTGAAAAGGGGAGACACGGTACAACTCATCATACCAAAGCTTCAGACCAAATATCAAATTAATCCTGCATTCACAAGCTGAGAAATCTTTGACAAATATTTCAGACGTACTTATGAACAAGGGTAAAACTTAATGCCCCCATTGCCATCAACGGGGGGCATAAAAAAATCAGAGTTATCAGTAAACAGGAAGTACATGAGTGGGGGACTTGAAAAGGGGACACACCGTACAACTTATCATATCAAAGCTTCAGACCATATCTTAAATCATTACTGCATGCACAAGCTGAGAAATCCTTGACAAAAATTTCGGACGTAAGTACATACATAAGGACGGACAGACAGATGGACAGAAGCACGTACGGACAAGGGTAAAACTTAATGCCCCCGTTGCCATACGGCAGGGGCATAAAAATTATTTCAGATCATACTATTCAAAACAGGGATTTCCTATTATCTACATACCAGTCTGTGCCAAAAACTTTTTTCATTACTAGTCCTTCGGGCTAGTTGAAATAACAGATTTACTAGTCCGAATCCCATTTTACTAGTCCGAAAAAAAAGAAAAAAATTTAAGCAATGAAAGGCAATGTAGAGGGGGGGCCGGCCCTTTTTCGGGATGTCGGGATTGGATGTTTTTAACCCCGGGATTTCGGGATTTTTATGATTTAAGCCCGGGATTTCGGGAAATTTATTCACCGGGAATCGGGATTTCATCAGTCTTTAAGTTTCTTTGTATTNACATACTGCATTTAGATACTGTAAAAGGGGAAATTTTCGCAAGGGGTTTATTTTCGCTAATTTCGCGATTGACATATATTCACAAAAATTTCCCCTCGCGTAAATTTGTTTTGTATTATTAACGTAGCGAAAGATTAGTGACAATCGCAAAAATAAAACCTTGCGAAAATAAAACCTCGCGAATAGGTTTAGGACTAAAAATCGGGAAATATAAACCACGCGAAAATATCCCCTTTTACAGTAAATGTCATTTTTTATGTCAGTGCAAAAAATAAACAGGTGCATTACATGATACCCTGCAACATTTTTTCTGAAAATTTTCCAGGGGCATTACTCCAAAACTACTATCTCCTCTGAATCATTTATAATACTTTGACTGAGTTATAAGATAGGCAATTTACATATAAATTTTGAAGACTTTCGATCAAATTTTATATGTCCCAAATCCCAAACTCATATAAAATTCAAAGTATCAATGGGCATAACTCCAGAACCACTTTGACCTATGAACCTCTGATCAACCTTGGCTGTAGTTTTGTGGTAAACAACTAACATTCCAAGGTTAATATAATGTGGATATTTTAGTCACAGGTTATCAGTCAGAAACCTTTGGGGGAGGAATGGACAGACATAGAGACGAGCATACAAGGAAATCACATAATATCTTGCCACTATTTGAGAAAGGGCATATCAATTATCTTTGCTATTTTTGAGTAATAACAGTAGCTTTTGAATATTATACAAGAGTACACAAGCTGCTAAGACTTACAACAACAGGGTTGAACCTATTTCATCTACACAATGTGTAGTCAGTCAAAAACATATTGTCAAAATAATATAAGTTTTCATGAGAGGCACAACAGATTAATGGCATGCATTTATAGCAGTTAGATAATACATGTTGTATATGTTCTATTTTTCTGTGTAGTTTCCTTAATACAATCATACTCACTTGAGCAGTCTCCTTCATAGAATGAAATATCATCAATCACTGAAATTGACCTGTGACCTCCAGCATAAAATCTGACATTGAAATATCCTCGTTTAACTTGAAATTCCTCTCTGATCCAAACTTGGGATACATCTCTTCTAAAACCACGCTTTGAAAATACTTTTTCATTTAAATTACTAATATTCTGATAAACCATCAAAAATGATGATGAATATTCATGCGGTCTAATGACTGTGTAATAAAATGTTATACAAGAATCTCTGTCTGACTGCCAGAATGGAGATATCAATTCTTTATTCTGATACATACTATACAAGTCTCCAGAATACATATAGGTTCCTAAAATAAAAAATTAATAAATTAGTTTTATATATTTTATGTTACTATATATAAAATCTATTCAAAATCTAAGATACATTGTAATATTCTACATTGAATAAAAACATTTTGTATTTAGTTTTCCCAAAACTACCAGTAAACATCAGTAAATAACGATTTGAGATCATTAAAAAAAACTCTGTTTTTCTTTTGTTTTTTTGTTTTGTTTTTTTTTTGTACTTTAGCTTCCGACCTGCTCGGTGCTAAAAATGTCCAACATCCTCTGACAAAAAATTCTTTAAAATCTCCCTCATAAGTTCATTTTTCTGGGTTTCATAATTGTACCTTATAATGCAATTTTCAAAAATGTACTTCAAACATTCAAAACCTCCAAGGTATATTTAAGCAAGACAGCAACACAAATAATGCAAGCAATGCTACTTTTGTCACAAACAGGTAAAACAAGACATCAGAGAGATGGCAGCCATCTCAGTAGGCCCCACTGTAATAAGTGCAAATGTAAGTGTGTGTAGACACAATACAAGTGTGGACACAGTACAAGTGCGGACACTATACAAGTGTCAACACTATACAAGTATGGACCCAATGATATAATCCTAAAGAAATATATAGAATGTACTAACCAAAATGTCTGAAAATGCTTCCCACAATATAGAATGGCAATACAAAGCTTATGACAAATTTAAAGTTTGGATCAAATACCATTGCAGAGAAAAGCTTGACAAAAAATCATAGGTTAGGCCATAATTAAATAATTCCTAGATTCTCATCCATTTTTTGTCAAAATTTTGAGCGGTTGGGTGAATTTTATTTTATATTTTTTATCAAATTTTGGGAAAAATGCTGTCATTTTAAAAGAAATTCACCCAAATTGGCCAAAAATCAAAAAAACATTTTGAGGCCACTGAAAAAATCGGGGCCGGCGGGGATGAGAATATAGGAATTCTTTTATTAAGTCCTTCAGGGTCACCAACCTTGGTGTATGACGGATTGACTTGAACTTAAATTTCCACATGCCAAATACCAAAAGCCTACCTACAATTTGAGAGACTAAATGCCCCCGCTGCCTTCATCCAAGTTTTCCCCATGTGTTTATATTCCAGTTTTGGAAAAATTTAGCTACTCTGTTTGTGTCTGTAAAAATATGATGGCCCTGCAGTTGAATATAAACATGGACATCCAATTTCTAAGCACTTAATATAACTGTGACTTTAAAACAATGGGAAATGTTGTCCGAAAAGCTGTTTCAGAACACACATTTTGATAAAATGGCCAAGTTCAACTTCCCTCAAAATCACAAATTTTGGCCAAAATCTTTAACATGACAATATGCACATCTTCTATCCATGCCTCATCACTGTGCAAAGTAAAATGAATGTAGATTTCATATTGTGGGAGAATAGCTCCAGAACACACATTTCAATGAAATTGCTGAGTTCAACTACCCCTTTAAATCACAAATTTTGGCCAAAATCTAAACCATGACAAAATGCACATCTTCAATCCATGCCTAATTACTGTATAATGTAAAATAAATGTAGCTATAATATTGTGGGAGGAGTTATCCGGAATAACAGGTCCAGAACACAGTACATTTCGATAAAATGGCCAAGTTCAACTACCCCTCAAAATCACAAATTTTGGCCAAAATCTAAACCAGGACAATATGCACATCTTTAATCCATGCCTAATCACTGTGCAAAGTAAAATAAATGTAGATTTCATATTGTGGGAGAATAGCTCCAGAACACACATTTCAATAAAATTGCTAAGTTCAACTACCCCTTTAAATCAAAAATTTTGGCCAAAATCTAAACCATGACAATATGCACATCTTCAATCCATGCCTAATCACTGTGCAATGTAAAATAAATGTAACTTTCATATTATAAGAGGAGTTATCCGAAATAACAGCTCCAGTACACACATTTCAACTAGAGCTGTCGCCGAATGGCAACCAATTATGCCCCCGCTCATTGAACCCTGAATCAATATGGCAAGTGCAAATTTAAGCGTGTGTTGACACAGTACAAGTATGGACACAATTATATGCCTCTCCTTTTCCCAAAATATATTAAAGGGAAGTTCTGAGCCCGAAAATCAATTCCATGGGTGCTAGGAAATCTTCCTGTAAAGTTTCATCCATTTTGAGGCACTTTGAATTTTCCTGCCTTTTTCCAGTTTCCATAGCAACAGCAGCCATTTTGAATATTCTGAGACCCAAAATCATTTCTATGGGTGCTAGACATCCTTCTTGTAAAGTTTCATCAAATTTGAAGCA
>MJUU01056991.1:43657-54468 GCA_002080025.1 Modiolus philippinarum | reverse complement strand
CGCTACGATAATTTTTCATTAGGAATCCTTTCGAAAAATTGCATCAAAATCGGACTAAAAATAAAAAAATGAAATTTTTGAAATTCGCCCCTTTTGGGCCCCATTTATCTCGTGAACGGTACATGCCACGTGAAATCCGTTGGCATACACCAGATTGGAAATTTTCTAAGGAGTTTACTGAAAGAAACCCCATCAAAATCCGATATATAATAAAGATTCTACAGTCAAATATGTGAAAACAACCAATTTAACCCCTTTTGGCCCCTTTTTCTAAAATGGGCGGGGCCAGGAACATAAAATTGTAGCCTGGGCTAAAGCATGTGCCAAGAAACATCATACTAAAATTTGAAAATGATCTGTTCACTGGAACCAAAGTTATACTGTCCACAGACACAAAAATACCCAATTTTACCCCTTTTTGGCCCCTTTTTCTGAAACAGGTGGGGCCATAAACCCGAAATTAAAACCCGGGATAGCCATTATGCCAAGAAACCACATACTCAAATTTGAAGATGATCCGTCCACTAGAAACAAAGTTATGCTGGCCACAGACGCCGACGCCGACGACTGCGCCATAACATAATACGACCGCAAAATTTTTGCGGTCGTATAAAAAAGTTATAGCCCGGACACGACTTGTCATTATAAAAGCAATAATCTGACCTTGAAGACACAGTTTAAGTTCAAAGGTCACAAATCATTGTACATGACACAATTATTTGAAGTGATCTATCTGCATTCAAAATATCAAAAGCCTACCTATCAAAATGTTATAGCTCGGACAAGACTTTGTTGCAGACAGAAGCATGGATGGACGGACAGTGATTACTATTAGGTCTCTGCCACTTTGTGGCATGGCTGTAATAACACCTTAAATCACATCCCTTCAGAACCATAATGCCTGAAGATACAGCTGTCATTGCATTGATACAGATGAAACACTTACTTTATCATCTTTCAACATGTACAAATATATCCACTTAACTATTATCTATTGAAGTGAGTCCAAGCTCTCCATATACCAAGAATTTCTTAGTGTATCGGCTGCTCTGACAAATGTCTAAGGCATCGCAACAAAATTGTCCATTCTTCCTGAATGACAATCTAACATTTGTACCTCAAATTTTTACTTTATACCCTTAAAATTGATCTTCAATAACTGTTTTATATGATATAATGTATACTGACCTGTTATGTTGTTATATGTATGGTCTTGTAAGACGTAATCAGAAAACATTTCATCCTGTCCAATTCTCCAGCTAGTAGATATAGTTCTGTATCCACAATCTCTCTCAAAGCTACAGGATATAGCTGTTAATAGATAACTTCAATTGTACAAATGGCCTATTAATGATTGATGTGTATCTTAAGGGAGTACAAGTGTCAGAAATTTTGTAATTAGAATTAAAACACTGACCTTTTGTTTTGAAGAGCTTTAGTAATAGAACAACGTGAGCAAATAATTTTGAAATTCCATGTCAGAATTACTGAGATACGACATCCAAATTTTGGTGGGAAACAGTTTAGAGTTTTCCTTCAATTTCCATTTGCTATTTATATGCCTTAAAATACCCTGTACACGAATTTGATCTGTAATTTAATCATTTTTCATGACCTTTGAAGATAAATGTGATGATTTAAAATGATCATTTAGATGACCATATATTGATGTGCATCTGTAAACATGATTGTTTTCTTCCTTGTACAAGGCCATAAAATAGTTTTTCGCACCAATAGCCTGTAAAAGTCTGAAGTGTATGAGAAAATGGAATCATCTGCTGGAATTTTAATAACACAACAAACAAGCATAATAACTGAGAAGTTCCGTGGCATATATGATTTATGGGTAAATGTGTTCTTTTAGAATTTGTGAAGCTTACATAACTGCTGTTATGAAAAACTGCCAGGAAATTCTACTCCCTCCGGCAAAAAAATCTACTCCCCCATGCCTTGGAGTTACTCCCTCCTGGTTGCTGTTGTACATGGTGAAAATGGTACTTAAAGGCCTTGTTTAATCCTACATGTATCTAATAAAACAAATATGCCTTACAGATAAGTACAAAAAGACAATACAATTATATAGCAAGAGAGTGTGGAGAAGGTAATAATACCTGAAGCACATGGTCCTGACTGTAGAGAAATATCATCAAGTCTCAGGTAAACATAATTTTTTTAGAGAGTGAAATATATACCTGAAGCACATGGTCCTGGCTGTAGAGAAATATCATCAAGTCTCAGGTAAACATAATTTTTTTTAAGAGAGTGAAATATATACCTGAAGCACATGGTCCTGGCTGTAGAGAAATATCATCAAGTCTCAGGTAAACATAATTTTTTTAGAGAGTGAAATATATACCTGAAGCACATGGTCCTGGCTGTAGAGTGATATCATCAAGTCTCAGGTAAACATAATAATAATACCAGTAGTATGGGAAAGCCATCTCAAATATCAATCTATACCTTCCACTAGGTATTTCTGTCTGGTGCTGGACCCACATATTTGTAGGTTTTATAATGCTGAAGGAATGCAATGGATTTAATGAATGATCTTCATACTCCTGTATCAGTCTGAGATTAAAGTTGTACAAACTTTGTGATGACTTTGTAAAGAATGAGATACAAGATGTTTGTGAGATGGTTGTCATGGGTGATCTCAGGAGATTTAAGCCTCGAGTCAAGACCGTTAAATGATGATTCTTGCCTGTAAAGAGAACAGTGTTTTATACATTGATAATGAAAAAAAATTTAAGCTCACCATACAACAAGTTTTAAGAATAAGAATATTTTATAGATCTTATAGTTAAATAATTGTTGATACCTTTTAATTTGATGTTTAGTTTGCTTCATGTTTGATTTGTAGATGGCAATCTGTAGCGCATAATGCCCATTTACAGAAGGATTTATAATATCCATATTCAAACTACAAGTTATCACTACTTCCAGCATTTTGATCATACATTACATAACTGGTGACCCATAGCTGTTCAAAATCCAATTTCATGTGAAAAATTCCATATTTCCAGCTTTTTTTTTTAAACCATTTTCACACACAATTTCAATACATAATATCTTTCAAATTTCATCAGTATTTTTGTGTACATTTAAGTTGCTGTTAAATTTTGACAAAATTCAGTATGGACCCATGAGATTAAGTTACAATAAAACAAAGTCACACATTGTTTCACTTGTTAAAAATGTCTAACAAAATGTAGATAGCCATATTGAATTTATAATGTTTGCCAACAATTATTGCATTAAAAAACATGAATATCAGGGAATTCACACTGATTATTGGGTCAAACAGGATATCTTAAATGCACATATCATAGTTCCTACGACTCTTTCTATACAAACAGTTCAAATAGGGTCTCCAAGTCTTGTATTATTTTTGTTACAATTTCAAGTCAAAACCTTGATATTAGTTGAAGTGCCAAGGACTAGCTAGTTTCATTGAATTAACCTAGATTTGACACAAGCGAGGTTTAACTGATATCAATGTTTGGTGTTCAGTGCAGTATCCAGTGAGCTTTGTGTTGATATAATTACAGCTAACAAATTAAAAAATATGTTTTTATCAATACAATATTGTTAATGTTTGCAATAACAGAGAGAAATTTCAAAATATGATTAACAAAACTAAGTAATCGGCTTTGTTACTTCTAGATGTCGTTATACCTTTAACAGATTTATTTCATTTATCAATTTCATCAATGGATATCAACTAGAGTTATGTAATTTCAAAATATAATAAACAAGCCTTTGGCGAGTTTATTATATTTGAAATTACATAACCAGAGTTGATATCCAGCGATATACAATTCTTTGGAGTTGTTAAAACTAATTCTCTTATGATTTTGTGAATATTTAGTGCCGAACTGCTGTTTTTGTTTCAAATAACAACACCGTTGCTAGGTAATGTTAATCACGGTCAACAAGATTTCAAAGTTGTCCGATAAACGTCGAAAAGGTAATAGCACATCACGCATGATGTGTTATTACTTGCTGCTCGACCAATGAAATTCCTATAAAAGCGATTCAACAAGTATATATCTAACTCCAGCTTCAAAGTCTCGTTGTGTACCACAAATAACTATCTGTGCAAGGAATAGATAATAATAGTACATCATAACAGAAAGGATTGAAACACAACTTGGGTTCCATCATTTCTTACTTTGAATTGCTTGATTTATGACTCAATTTACAACCATAACTTTTTTCAGGGTTGTCGAAATCAGCTGATCAACAGTTAGGTGTTCATGTTGATATGCATGAAACCTGATCAAATCAAATGTGATTAAGGAAAGAAATCTATCTTAGATGTTGCATGACTTTACTAATTAATTGGCAATTAAGGTAATTGTATTTCTCATTGATTTGATATTGACATATCCATGTACATCAGCACAACGATTACAGAGTTTGCCTCGTTATGCTCATTGTCAGAGTAACCCAATTTTGCCTGGATGCTGATCTACCATCCGAGTTGTATGCATATGTAAGATTACAATGATCCTACCATGTATAGTGACTGAGATCTGAACTCATCCAAAAACTTGAACGTAAATCAATCATGCGTAAAATATAGGTCAAAGTGACCTAATTTTGCCTGGATGCTGACCTACCATCAGAGTAGCATGCATATGCAAGGTTACAACATCCTACCATGTATAGTGACTGAGATCTGAACTCATCCAAAAACTTGAATGTTAATCAATCAAGCATTAAATATATGTCAAAGTGACCTAATTTTGCCTTGATGCTGACCTAACATCAGAGATGCATGCATATGCAAGGTTAGATGATCCTACCATGTATAGTGACTGAAATCTGAACGCGTCCAAAAACTTGAATGTAAATCAATCAAGCATAAAATATAGGTCAAAGTGACCTAATTTTGCATGGATGCTGACCTACTATCAAAGTTGCATACATATGCAAGGTTACATGATCCTACCATGTATAGTGACTGAGATCTGAACTCGGACGTAAACTTGAATGTAAGTCATTCAAGCAGAAAATATAGGTCAAAGAGACCCAATTTTCTTGGAGGCTGTGAGATAGCCCAAGATGCATCTGTATACAAAGTTTGATGATTCTACCTTTCATAGTTACCAAGATATATACCTAAATGCGGACGCGGATATAGACGCGGACGCCGGGGGTACTCCAATAGTCCTCCTCAACTTTGTTGAGACGAACTAAAAATAGATTCTCATCCCCACCCGCCCCCATTTTTTTCACCCACCTCAAAAAAAGTGATTTTTGGCCACTTTTGGTAATTTTTTTTTTAAATGACAGCACTTTTCACAAAATTTGATAAAAGAAATAAAATAAAATTTGCTCATCCGCCCAAATTTCAAGAAAAAATGGAGTAGAATCTAGCAATTATTTTATTATGGCCTTATTGGAGATATCAAGTTATCATACATGGACACATCAGAGGTGAAAATACATTATTGATATGGGAAATTTGCCAGGACTTACAAAACTTATGAAGACATCAAGAGTTTTTGACACAACAAAGATCAACATAATGTAAAGATTCGACTGTATATGATGTTTAAAAAACTTGTCATCAAATGTCATGTTTTGGCATGAAAAGTTTTTTAATTGCTGTTTTGATCCTGAATTCTTGGTTTCACCTGAGGAGACTAAAAGAGCTATAATATAACTTAAGTAGGAATTTCTTGCATACAACTTATAAGATAAAACAGTGACATACTATATTCTAAAATTTACCTGTAAATGTTTTCATAATATTACTTCCATTCAATTTATATTCACATATCCTAGGTGATTCAAAGTCGCAAGAAATGGATCCAACTAAAAACATGAAAAATATTTATTAGCAACATTGATTCATCATTGATATACTAAAGCACATGCAAGAAGGAGATTAACAAAATATTAGCAATTATCAATTAAGTCAGCAACTATTGCGAAAATTCGAACAACGCACGACAACTCGTGATACACAATGAATTTACCTGTGCTGTTAGTACAAAAGTCCATATTTCAACTAGAGGCTCAGAGACTGAGCCTGTATCGCTCACCTGACAAATGCTTTTATGCCATGCATGACCAAAAATGATCATCTTTTTTACCAATGGGGTAGGGTGTTTAGGTATGTTCTCAATTAGCACCCGTGTGTTTTGTCTGATCCTATTGAAATGAGTAATTTTTGCAAAGGACCTTCTATACTTTTAGTATAATTTGCTTTAATTGTTTTGAGAGAAGATGAAAAGGATGGTTTTCTCATACTGGGCTCCAATGTTAAACTATGTTCTGCACTTGAGGCAATGTTTTTTGTCAGATTGAAATGTTATGTGCAATTTTTGTAAAGTACATTTGCTTCAGTGGTTTCAGAAGAGTAGATGAAAATGTGATTTTCCCATAGGGTCCAATGATAAACTATGTTCCGTGCTGGCAGCCATGTTTTCTAATGGATTGTAACGAAATGAGCAATCTTTGTTAAGGACCTTCTATTCATCCTTCCTGTAAAGTTTGGTTGAATTTGCTTCTGCAGTTTCAAAGGAAAAGATGAAAATGTGATTTTTCCCATAGGGTCTAATGTTAAACTTAGTTCTGCACTGGTGGCCATGTTTTTTTATTGGATCAAAACCAAATGAGCAATCGTTGTAAAGGACCTTCCATTCATCATTCCTGTAAAGTTTGGTTGAATTTGCTTCAGTTATTTCAGAGAAAAAGATGAAAATTTGATTTTCCCATAGGGTCATATGTTAAACCATGTTCCATGCTGGTCGCCATGTTTTTTGTCAGATCAGAATGAAATGAGCACTTTTTGTTAAGGACCTTTAGGTCATCATTCCTGTAAAGTTTGGTTCAATTGCCTTCAGTTGTTTCAGAGCAGAAGATGAAAATGTGATTTTTCCCATAGGGTCCAATGTTAAACTTAAATTCCGTGCTGGCAGCCATGTTTTTTATTGGATTGGAAGGAAATGAGCAATCTTTGTAAAGGACCTTCCATACATCATTCCTGTAAAGTTTGGTTGAATTTGCTTCAGTGGTTTCAGAGAAGATGAATATGTGAAAAGTTTAACAGATGGACGGACGGATGAGGACAAGGGACGACGGACCCCAAGTGATGGCAATAGCTCACACTGACCCTTCGGGTCAGGTGAGCTAAAAATTAATCACTCCCAAAAAGATTAATTAATACTCATGAAAATTGGTAAAAAAAACAGTTATTGCATAATCTATTTATTTGCCAATAGTTGGCAAATCAGTGTTATTCCTCAAAACCTAGTAACAAAATAAATTATTAAAAGGTCATTCTATATTAGTTCAGGTGGAAAAGAGAAAATTAGACATATACTGTTTTCAAGTGAAGGATATGGTTACTTGTTTTTCTGAAGTCTTCTTATTCAGAGAAAACTTTAACTCAAATTAAACAGTTTTTATTTCAAAGAGTTATTGAACATGAATCTCTATTGTTGTAGCGACATATATTCAACCAATGAGAGTATGGAACATACATGAATGTTTGTCTTCAGAATCTCATAGTTGCCATCCTTAAGGTGGTACAGGGGTCTAAAATTTTGTCAGATAGAATTTTCTGATATTTGCATGATTCACCCTTTGCTATTAGAGCATACTAAAAATAAAATAAAAATAAGGGGTCACCGGCCAAATAAGAATGAAATTTGAAATGTAAAAATCTGCTATTTTGGTTGAAATAATAGGGAAAATTAGCGAATTCTAACAAAATTTTAAATTATTTTAGTTACATCTGATAGAAATCTTTAAAATTTGGTAAATTAATAGCTAATATACTGTCTTTCAATTTCCATGAAAAAAAATTGGGGTCACCAAACTTATTTTTGAATAAATCGCGAAAAACACATTTTTTCCTATTATTTCTATACAAATTATCTCCCCTTAATTAAACTGGAGTTAGCTGAAAGGGTCAATTTTCTGCATGATTACGCAATAAAAATGGCATATTTTATCAAACTTAACTATTACAAGACATAAGAAATGGTTTCGGCAACGTTCCCATAGTGAATTCCATTTTTTTGTCACATGCGCAAAAATGATGCGCAATTTTAAACTCCCGTACTACCTTAAGATCCCTTGATTCAGAACAAACCTTTTTACAGATTGTCATTATTGTTAAAATGTTCAAAAAGAATTATCTAAACAAATGTTGAAAAGTACCAGTGCAATGCAAGAATGCATTTATACTACAGAAAGAAACACTTTGACACTCAAAACATTATTGTTAAAATGTTCAAAAGGGATTATCTAAACAAATGTTGAAAAGTACCAGTGCAATGCAAGAATGCATTTATACTACAGAAAGAAACACTTTGACACTCAAAACAGTTGAACTTCGATGGTGCGAAGTCACGAACTGCAATAACTGGAACACTATGGACGTCTCAAAGTCTTTTTCCGGACCCTTTGTTCAAATTTAAACACAATTCGACCTCAATAGCTCAAACACTCCTCTAGGTCAAACTGTTTTCATCAGTCCCTTGGGTGCCTCGAGCCATCAAAGTTTGACTATACTTTAAAATGTATATGTTTTTTTTTTAGATCAAGATCATGCAAACAGACTTCGTCCTGTTCTGGGCCTATGTTTGCCTTACAAAGTTGTACACTTAAATATGAATATTTGGTGTTGCAATGCTAAGATATTAACTTGAGACATTAGTGTAAAGACCTATTTTACCATATTGATATTATAATATTAAAAAAAAAATCTTTTGACAATTTATTCAATTTTTTTTTTCTTATTTTTGTGATTCTTTTACTTTTGAACTGATCATTCAATCTGGAATTGACCCACAAAACATGGTATGCAGAGTAGAAGACCTCCAGAGGAAACAGCCATATATATTCTTGTAACTATTATGCCAAATATGAATGGTTTGCAATATATAATCTAAAAATAGACATAGTATTCTTGCATCGATAAAACTATAGGAATTTGATAAATGATGCACCCATATAATAACACTTGTGGTTGTTTTCCTGAAATTGAAGCCTTTTCATAGGTTGATCTGTTGGAAATGTTGCAAATACTTATCTCAATGAAACTGCATTCCACTGATACTGTAAGATAAGTCTGAATTCAAAACAACATCACAGTGTCAAAGGATTGTAAAAGGGTATTGAAATTGAGTACTTAGGCATGTTACTTGAAATTCTGAATTCCAATTATTTTCAAAAATTGATTATTAAATCGACTAAGCTGAAGAATGGATTCTTAGCTCAATTGAATAGGCTGTTTGGGCGATATGTCTTGGCATTTCATACAAAGGATTGTGGGATACATTGTGTAGAGAAGGGCATTACTGATGGTGAGAAACTTACCGCAAATTTCATCATCTCCATTTGGACAGTCCCTCTTGCCATTACATACAAAGGATTGTGGGATACACTGAAGACCTGTGTTGCACCTGTATTCATTTGTGTTACAATCTGTTGAATGAACACACAAATAAAAACATATAAATTTCAGCTATAATTTTCATATAATTTTACCATTACATTACATTTTACACAAATTATGCACTGACTGATGATAATTTATCTCTTTCAAAAAAATTTTGTAACTTTACATTCCATTTGTTCTCTGCTAATGTATTCAGAGTTTTCATCTTGCTAACCAGATATGTGTGCTCAGCATGTTTTAGTTATTTCATGGAGGTATGAACATAGAAAGAGTAACAACAACATGACTTCAATCATTCCATCTGCCATGCCGCCAGTATTACATGGCTATTTTTACAAATTATAATACAGAAATATTTTTACAAAATTTATTTTTTTTTATAGAATCCTAACAAAATATGCCTTTTTTGTAAATACATCACTCCAGTTAAATTTGGTAAAGATGTTTCAGAGGTGAATATGTTTTTCACGGGGGTCACACAGCAATTTGTCTTAAAATTCAAGGATTATTCAACATATATATTTTTTCCTCTTTAACATACTCAGAAGTAAATCTTATCAAATAACCTCATATTCTGATAGAAAGCCTAACAACCTAATGTAAAATAAAACAAAGCTTCTTAATTCCAATTTGTGTCTGCAACTTCAGGCTAGGAACAGTTACTCTTCAGAATTGCTCACATAATTTCAAAATTATTTATCAGGGCTATTCCGTTAATAAATGTATAGGAGGCTTGGGAGGCACTTTTTTTTTTCAGACCCCACCACCCATACATATTTCCAAAAGCACCAGCATACGGAGTTTACATCTCCCAACTCATTCGCTACTCAAGGGCCTGTGGTCAATACAGTGACTACCTTGATAGAGCTCCGTTGCTTACAAATAGGCTACTTAAGCAAGGGTATGTTGCCCATAACTTGAGGTCATCACTTCAGAAGTTTTACGGTCGACATCACGATCTTGTGGACCACTATGAGATATCTGTTTCCCAGATGACAACAGATCTTTCTCTTTGCCACTAAAGTTTGTTTTTCCTCTAATGGATTTGACTTTACTACCGGAGTTGACATGTTCAACAGGGCAGGTGTCTTATAAGAAGCAGGAGATGCTTACTCTACCGGTGCACCTGATCTCACCATGGTTTTTATTTGGTCCGTGTTGTTCATTTTTGTATATGTGCGTGTCTTCATTTTCTTTTCTGTGCCGTGCTCATGTTATGTCTTCGTTTCTTTGTTTTTCCGATGTTGCTATTGTTGTTGGATTGTTCTTTTCAGACTGATGGTTCGGTTCTCACTTACCTTCATAAAGACTAAATGTTCAAAGGTACATGCTGAACCCAACCACCCATAAAAAAATATATAAAGAGCCTTCCAACCCTTCCATACATTTT